>JARPSG010000092.1:0-95311 GCA_029955605.1 Quercus engelmannii
TAACGCGCTTATGCTGATGGGTGCGATCATACCAACACTAATGCACCGGATCCCATCAGAACTCCGCAGTTAAGCGTGTTTGGGCGAGAGTAGTACTAGGATGGGTGACCTCCTGGGAAGTCCTCGTGTTGCACCCCTCTCTTTTTCTTCGGATTTTCTTTGTCGCCGGGCTTACCGTTTACGTCGGCCCAGCACGCTCGCTTCGTAGGCTTAGCCTGCCCCAGGCCAAAAATACGAGCCGCTGATCTCGTTTTGGGTGCTAATTTGGTGGCGGCGATCTCGAAATCCCCACGGGCTGCAGCTCCCAGGTGTTAGAGTGCATCGCTGCATTCGGATCCTTTATAAGGATTTAACGCGCTTATGCTGATGGGTGCGATCATACCAACACTAATGCACCGGATCCCATCAGAACTCCGCAGTTAAGCGTGTTTGGGCGAGAGTAGTACTAGGATGGGTGACCTCCTGGGAAGTCCTCGTGTTGCACCCCTCTCTTTTTCTTCGGATTTTCTTTGTCGCCGGGCTTACCGTTTACGTCGGCCCAGCACGCTCGCTTCGTAGGCTTAGCCTGCCCCAGGCCAAAAATACGAGCCGCTGATCTCGTTTTGGGTGCTAATTTGGTGGCGGCGATCTCGAAATCCCCTCGGGCTGCAGCTCCCAGGTGTTAGAGTGCATCGCTGCATTCGGATCCTTTATAAGGATTTAACGCGCTTATGCTGATGGGTGCGATCATACCAACACTAATGCACCGGATCCCATCAGAACTCCGCAGTTAAGCGTGTTTGGGCGAGAGTAGTACTAGGATGGGTGACCTCCTGGGAAGTCCTCGTGTTGCACCCCTCTCTTTTTCTTCGGATTTTCTTTGTCGCCGGGGCTTACCGTTTACGTCGGCCCAGCACGCTCGCTTCGTAGGCTTAGCCTGCCCCAGGCCAAAAATACGAGCCGCTGATCTCGTTTTGGGTGCTAATTTGGTGGCGGCGATCTCGAAATCCCCTCGGGCTGCAGCTCCCAGGTGTTAGAGTGCATCGCTGCATTCGGATCCTTTATAAGGATTTAACGCGCTTATGCTGATGGGTGCGATCATACCAACACTAATGCACCGGATCCCATCAGAACTCCGCAGTTAAGCGTGTTTGGGCGAGAGTAGTACTAGGATGGGTGACCTCCTGGGAAGTCCTCGTGTTGCACCCCTCTCTTTTTCTTCGGATTTTCTTTGTCGCCGGGCTTACCGTTTACGTCGGCCCAGCACGCTCGCTTCGTAGGCTTAGCCTGCCCCAGGCCAAAAATACGAGCCGCTGATCTCGTTTTGGGTGCTAATTTGGTGGCGGCGATCTCGAAATCCCCACGGGCTGCAGCTCCCAGGTGTTAGAGTGCATCGCTGCATTCGGATCCTTTATAAGGATTTAACGCGCTTATGCTGATGGGTGCGATCATACCAACACTAATGCACCGGATCCCATCAGAACTCCGCAGTTAAGCGTGTTTGGGCGAGAGTAGTACTAGGATGGGTGACCTCCTGGGAAGTCCTCGTGTTGCACCCCTCTCTTTTTCTTCGGATTTTCTTTGTCGCCGGGCTTACCGTTTACGTCGGCCCAGCACGCTCGCTTCGTAGGCTTAGCCTGCCCCAGGCCAAAAATACGAGCCGCTGATCTCGTTTTGGGTGCTAATTTGGTGGCGGCGATCTCGAAATCCCCTCGGGCTGCAGCTCCCAGGTGTTAGAGTGCATCGCTGCATTCGGATCCTTTATAAGGATTTAACGCGCTTATGCTGATGGGTGCGATCATACCAACACTAATGCACCGGATCCCATCAGAACTCCGCAGTTAAGCGTGTTTGGGCGAGAGTAGTACTAGGATGGGTGACCTCCTGGGAAGTCCTCGTGTTGCACCCCTCTCTTTTTCTTCGGATTTTCTTTGTCGCCGGGCTTACCGTTTACGTCGGCCCAGCACGCTCGCTTCGTAGGCTTAGCCTGCCCCAGGCCAAAAATACGAGCCGCTGATCTCGTTTTGGGTGCTAATTTGGTGGCGGCGATCTCGAAATCCCCTCGGGCTGCAGCTCCAGGTGTTAGAGTGCATCGCTGCATTCGGATCCTTTATAAGGATTTAACGCGCTTATGCTGATGGGTGCGATCATACCAACACTAATGCACCGGATCCCATCAGAACTCCGCAGTTAAGCGTGTTTGGGCGAGAGTAGTACTAGGATGGGTGACCTCCTGGGAAGTCCTCGTGTTGCACCCCTCTCTTTTTCTTCGGATTTTCTTTGTCGCCGGGCTTACCGTTTACGTCGGCCCAGCACGCTCGCTTCGTAGGCTTAGCCTGCCCCAGGCCAAAAATACGAGCCGCTGATCTCGTTTTGGGTGCTAATTTGGTGGCGGCGATCTCGAAATCCCCACGGGCTGCAGCTCCCAGGTGTTAGAGTGCATCGCTGCATTCGGATCCTTTATAAGGATTTAACGCGCTTATGCTGATGGGTGCGATCATACCAACACTAATGCACCGGATCCCATCAGAACTCCGCAGTTAAGCGTGTTTGGGCGAGAGTAGTACTAGGATGGGTGACCTCCTGGGAAGTCCTCGTGTTGCACCCCTCTCTTTTTCTTCGGATTTTCTTTGTCGCCGGGCTTACCGTTTACGTCGGCCCAGCACGCTCGCTTCGTAGGCTTAGCCTGCCCCAGGCCAAAAATACGAGCCGCTGATCTCGTTTTGGGTGCTAATTTGGTGGCGGCGATCTCGAAATCCCCTCGGGCTGCAGCTCCCAGGTGTTAGAGTGCATCGCTGCATTCGGATCCTTTATAAGGATTTAACGCGCTTATGCTGATGGGTGCGATCATACCAACACTAATGCACCGGATCCCATCAGAACTCCGCAGTTAAGCGTGTTTGGGCGAGAGTAGTACTAGGATGGGTGACCTCCTGGGAAGTCCTCGTGTTGCACCCCTCTCTTTTTCTTCGGATTTTCTTTGTCGCCGGGCTTACCGTTTACGTCGGCCCAGCACGCTCGCTTCGTAGGCTTAGCCTGCCCCAGGCCAAAAATACGAGCCGCTGATCTCGTTTTGGGTGCTAATTTGGTGGCGGCGATCTCGAAATCCCCTCGGGCTGCAGCTCCCAGGTGTTAGAGTGCATCGCTGCATTCGGATCCTTTATAAGGATTTAACGCGCTTATGCTGATGGGTGCGATCATACCAACACTAATGCACCGGATCCCATCAGAACTCCGCAGTTAAGCGTGTTTGGGCGAGAGTAGTACTAGGATGGGTGACCTCCTGGGAAGTCCTCGTGTTGCACCCCTCTCTTTTTCTTCGGATTTTCTTTGTCGCCGGGCTTACCGTTTACGTCGGCCCAGCACGCTCGCTTCGTAGGCTTAGCCTGCCCCAGGCCAAAAATACGAGCCGCTGATCTCGTTTTGGGTGCTAATTTGGTGGCGGCGATCTCGAAATCCCCACGGGCTGCAGCTCCCAGGTGTTAGAGTGCATCGCTGCATTCGGATCCTTTATAAGGATTTAACGCGCTTATGCTGATGGGTGCGATCATACCAACACTAATGCACCGGATCCCATCAGAACTCCGCAGTTAAGCGTGTTTGGGCGAGAGTAGTACTAGGATGGGTGACCTCCTGGGAAGTCCTCGTGTTGCACCCCTCTCTTTTTCTTCGGATTTTCTTTGTCGCCGGGCTTACCGTTTACGTCGGCCCAGCACGCTCGCTTCGTAGGCTTAGCCTGCCCCAGGCCAAAAATACGAGCCGCTGATCTCGTTTTGGGTGCTAATTTGGTGGCGGCGATCTCGAAATCCCCTCGGGCTGCAGCTCCCAGGTGTTAGAGTGCATCGCTGCATTCGGATCCTTTATAAGGATTTAACGCGCTTATGCTGATGGGTGCGATCATACCAACACTAATGCAACCGGATCCCATCAGAACTCCGCAGTTAAGCGTGTTTGGGCGAGAGTAGTACTAGGATGGGTGACCTCCTGGGAAGTCCTCGTGTTGCACCCCTCTCTTTTTCTTCGGATTTTCTTTGTCGCCGGGCTTACCGTTTACGTCGGCCCAGCACGCTCGCTTCGTAGGCTTAGCCTGCCCCAGGCCAAAAATACGAGCCGCTGATCTCGTTTTGGGTGCTAATTTGGTGGCGGCGATCTCGAAATCCCCTCGGGCTGCAGCTCCCAGGTGTTAGAGTGCATCGCTGCATTCGGATCCTTTATAAGGATTTAACGCGCTTATGCTGATGGGTGCGATCATACCAACACTAATGCACCGGATCCCATCAGAACTCCGCAGTTAAGCGTGTTTGGGCGAGAGTAGTACTAGGATGGGTGACCTCCTGGGAAGTCCTCGTGTTGCACCCCTCTCTTTTTCTTCGGATTTTCTTTGTCGCCGGGCTTACCGTTTACGTCGGCCCAGCACGCTCGCTTCGTAGGCTTAGCCTGCCCCAGGCCAAAAATACGAGCCGCTGATCTCGTTTTGGGTGCTAATTTGGTGGCGGCGATCTCGAAATCCCCACGGGCTGCAGCTCCCAGGTGTTAGAGTGCATCGCTGCATTCGGATCCTTTATAAGGATTTAACGCGCTTATGCTGATGGGTGCGATCATACCAACACTAATGCACCGGATCCCATCAGAACTCCGCAGTTAAGCGTGTTTGGGCGAGAGTAGTACTAGGATGGGTGACCTCCTGGGAAGTCCTCGTGTTGCACCCCTCTCTTTTTCTTCGGATTTTCTTTGTCGCCGGGCTTACCGTTTACGTCGGCCCAGCACGCTCGCTTCGTAGGCTTAGCCTGCCCCAGGCCAAAAATACGAGCCGCTGATCTCGTTTTGGGTGCTAATTTGGTGGCGGCGATCTCGAAATCCCCTCGGGCTGCAGCTCCCAGGTGTTAGAGTGCATCGCTGCATTCGGATCCTTTATAAGGATTTAACGCGCTTATGCTGATGGGTGCGATCATACCAACACTAATGCACCGGATCCCATCAGAACTCCGCAGTTAAGCGTGTTTGGGCGAGAGTAGTACTAGGATGGGTGACCTCCTGGGAAGTCCTCGTGTTGCACCCCTCTCTTTTTCTTCGGATTTTCTTTGTCGCCGGGCTTACCGTTTACGTCGGCCCAGCACGCTCGCTTCGTAGGCTTAGCCTGCCCCAGGCCAAAAATACGAGCCGCTGATCTCGTTTTGGGTGCTAATTTGGTGGCGGCGATCTCGAAATCCCCTCGGGCTGCAGCTCCCAGGTGTTAGAGTGCATCGCTGCATTCGGATCCTTTATAAGGATTTAACGCGCTTATGCTGATGGGTGCGATCATACCAACACTAATGCACCGGATCCCATCAGAACTCCGCAGTTAAGCGTGTTTGGGCGAGAGTAGTACTAGGATGGGTGACCTCCTGGGAAGTCCTCGTGTTGCACCCCTCTCTTTTTCTTCGGATTTTCTTTGTCGCCGGGCTTACCGTTTACGTCGGCCCAGCACGCTCGCTTCGTAGGCTTAGCCTGCCCCAGGCCAAAAATACGAGCCGCTGATCTCGTTTTGGGTGCTAATTTGGTGGCGGCGATCTCGAAATCCCCACGGGCTGCAGCTCCCAGGTGTTAGAGTGCATCGCTGCATTCGGATCCTTTATAAGGATTTAACGCGCTTATGCTGATGGGTGCGATCATACCAACACTAATGCACCGGATCCCATCAGAACTCCGCAGTTAAGCGTGTTTGGGCGAGAGTAGTACTAGGATGGGTGACCTCCTGGGAAGTCCTCGTGTTGCACCCCTCTCTTTTTCTTCGGATTTTCTTTGTCGCCGGGCTTACCGTTTACGTCGGCCCAGCACGCTCGCTTCGTAGGCTTAGCCTGCCCCAGGCCAAAAATACGAGCCGCTGATCTCGTTTTGGGTGCTAATTTGGTGGCGGCGATCTCGAAATCCCCTCGGGCTGCAGCTCCCAGGTGTTAGAGTGCATCGCTGCATTCGGATCCTTTATAAGGATTTAACGCGCTTATGCTGATGGGTGCGATCATACCAACACTAATGCACCGGATCCCATCAGAACTCCGCAGTTAAGCGTGTTTGGGCGAGAGTAGTACTAGGATGGGTGACCTCCTGGGAAGTCCTCGTGTTGCACCCCTCTCTTTTTCTTCGGATTTTCTTTGTCGCCGGGCTTACCGTTTACGTCGGCCCAGCACGCTCGCTTCGTAGGCTTAGCCTGCCCCAGGCCAAAAATACGAGCCGCTGATCTCGTTTTGGGTGCTAATTTGGTGGCGGCGATCTCGAAATCCCCACGGGCTGCAGCTCCCAGGTGTTAGAGTGCATCGCTGCATTCGGATCCTTTATAAGGATTTAACGCGCTTATGCTGATGGGTGCGATCATACCAACACTAATGCACCGGATCCCATCAGAACTCCGCAGTTAAGCGTGTTTGGGCGAGAGTAGTACTAGGATGGGTGACCTCCTGGGAAGTCCTCGTGTTGCACCCCTCTCTTTTTCTTCGGATTTTCTTTGTCGCCGGGCTTACCGTTTACGTCGGCCCAGCACGCTCGCTTCGTAGGCTTAGCCTGCCCCAGGCCAAAAATACGAGCCGCTGATCTCGTTTTGGGTGCTAATTTGGTGGCGGCGATCTCGAAATCCCCTCGGGCTGCAGCTCCCAGGTGTTAGAGTGCATCGCTGCATTCGGATCCTTTATAAGGATTTAACGCGCTTATGCTGATGGGTGCGATCATACCAACACTAATGCACCGGATCCCATCAGAACTCCGCAGTTAAGCGTGTTTGGGCGAGAGTAGTACTAGGATGGGTGACCTCCTGGGAAGTCCTCGTGTTGCACCCCTCTCTTTTTCTTCGGATTTTCTTTGTCGCCGGGCTTACCGTTTACGTCGGCCCAGCACGCTCGCTTCGTAGGCTTAGCCTGCCCCAGGCCAAAAATACGAGCCGCTGATCTCGTTTTGGGTGCTAATTTGGTGGCGGCGATCTCGAAATCCCCTCGGGCTGCAGCTCCCAGGTGTTAGAGTGCATCGCTGCATTCGGATCCTTTATAAGGATTTAACGCGCTTATGCTGATGGGTGCGATCATACCAACACTAATGCACCGGATCCCATCAGAACTCCGCAGTTAAGCGTGTTTGGGCGAGAGTAGTACTAGGATGGGTGACCTCCTGGGAAGTCCTCGTGTTGCACCCCTCTCTTTTTCTTCGGATTTTCTTTGTCGCCGGGCTTACCGTTTACGTCGGCCCAGCACGCTCGCTTCGTAGGCTTAGCCTGCCCCAGGCCAAAAATACGAGCCGCTGATCTCGTTTTGGGTGCTAATTTGGTGGCGGCGATCTCGAAATCCCCACGGGCTGCAGCTCCCAGGTGTTAGAGTGCATCGCTGCATTCGGATCCTTTATAAGGATTTAACGCGCTTATGCTGATGGGTGCGATCATACCAACACTAATGCACCGGATCCCATCAGAACTCCGCAGTTAAGCGTGTTTGGGCGAGAGTAGTACTAGGATGGGTGACCTCCTGGGAAGTCCTCGTGTTGCACCCCTCTCTTTTTCTTCGGATTTTCTTTGTCGCCGGGCTTACCGTTTACGTCGGCCCAGCACGCTCGCTTCGTAGGCTTAGCCTGCCCCAGGCCAAAAATACGAGCCGCTGATCTCGTTTTGGGTGCTAATTTGGTGGCGGCGATCTCGAAATCCCCTCGGGCTGCAGCTCCCAGGTGTTAGAGTGCATCGCTGCATTCGGATCCTTTATAAGGATTTAACGCGCTTATGCTGATGGGTGCGATCATACCAACACTAATGCACCGGATCCCATCAGAACTCCGCAGTTAAGCGTGTTTGGGCGAGAGTAGTACTAGGATGGGTGACCTCCTGGGAAGTCCTCGTGTTGCACCCCTCTCTTTTTCTTCGGATTTTCTTTGTCGCCGGGCTTACCGTTTACGTCGGCCCAGCACGCTCGCTTCGTAGGCTTAGCCTGCCCCAGGCCAAAAATACGAGCCGCTGATCTCGTTTTGGGTGCTAATTTGGTGGCGGCGATCTCGAAATCCCCTCGGGCTGCAGCTCCCAGGTGTTAGAGTGCATCGCTGCATTCGGATCCTTTATAAGGATTTAACGCGCTTATGCTGATGGGTGCGATCATACCAACACTAATGCACCGGATCCCATCAGAACTCCGCAGTTAAGCGTGTTTGGGCGAGAGTAGTACTAGGATGGGTGACCTCCTGGGAAGTCCTCGTGTTGCACCCCTCTCTTTTTCTTCGGATTTTCTTTGTCGCCGGGCTTACCGTTTACGTCGGCCCAGCACGCTCGCTTCGTAGGCTTAGCCTGCCCCAGGCCAAAAATACGAGCCGCTGATCTCGTTTTGGGTGCTAATTTGGTGGCGGCGATCTCGAAATCCCCACGGGCTGCAGCTCCCAGGTGTTAGAGTGCATCGCTGCATTCGGATCCTTTATAAGGATTTAACGCGCTTATGCTGATGGGTGCGATCATACCAACACTAATGCACCGGATCCCATCAGAACTCCGCAGTTAAGCGTGTTTGGGCGAGAGTAGTACTAGGATGGGTGACCTCCTGGGAAGTCCTCGTGTTGCACCCCTCTCTTTTTCTTCGGATTTTCTTTGTCGCCGGGCTTACCGTTTACGTCGGCCCAGCACGCTCGCTTCGTAGGCTTAGCCTGCCCCAGGCCAAAAATACGAGCCGCTGATCTCGTTTTGGGTGCTAATTTGGTGGCGGCGATCTCGAAATCCCCTCGGGCTGCAGCTCCCAGGTGTTAGAGTGCATCGCTGCATTCGGATCCTTTATAAGGATTTAACGCGCTTATGCTGATGGGTGCGATCATACCAACACTAATGCACCGGATCCCATCAGAACTCCGCAGTTAAGCGTGTTTGGGCGAGAGTAGTACTAGGATGGGTGACCTCCTGGGAAGTCCTCGTGTTGCACCCCTCTCTTTTTCTTCGGATTTTCTTTGTCGCCGGGCTTACCGTTTACGTCGGCCCAGCACGCTCGCTTCGTAGGCTTAGCCTGCCCCAGGCCAAAAATACGAGCCGCTGATCTCGTTTTGGGTGCTAATTTGGTGGCGGCGATCTCGAAATCCCCTCGGGCTGCAGCTCCCAGGTGTTAGAGTGCATCGCTGCATTCGGATCCTTTATAAGGATTTAACGCGCTTATGCTGATGGGTGCGATCATACCAACACTAATGCACCGGATCCCATCAGAACTCCGCAGTTAAGCGTGTTTGGGCGAGAGTAGTACTAGGATGGGTGACCTCCTGGGAAGTCCTCGTGTTGCACCCCTCTCTTTTTCTTCGGATTTTCTTTGTCGCCGGGCTTACCGTTTACGTCGGCCCAGCACGCTCGCTTCGTAGGCTTAGCCTGCCCCAGGCCAAAAATACGAGCCGCTGATCTCGTTTTGGGTGCTAATTTGGTGGCGGCGATCTCGAAATCCCCACGGGCTGCAGCTCCCAGGTGTTAGAGTGCATCGCTGCATTCGGATCCTTTATAAGGATTTAACGCGCTTATGCTGATGGGTGCGATCATACCAACACTAATGCACCGGATCCCATCAGAACTCCGCAGTTAAGCGTGTTTGGGCGAGAGTAGTACTAGGATGGGTGACCTCCTGGGAAGTCCTCGTGTTGCACCCCTCTCTTTTTCTTCGGATTTTCTTTGTCGCCGGGCTTACCGTTTACGTCGGCCCAGCACGCTCGCTTCGTAGGCTTAGCCTGCCCCAGGCCAAAAATACGAGCCGCTGATCTCGTTTTGGGTGCTAATTTGGTGGCGGCGATCTCGAAATCCCCACGGGCTGCAGCTCCCAGGTGTTAGAGTGCATCGCTGCATTCGGATCCTTTATAAGGATTTAACGCGCTTATGCTGATGGGTGCGATCATACCAACACTAATGCACCGGATCCCATCAGAACTCCGCAGTTAAGCGTGTTTGGGCGAGAGTAGTACTAGGATGGGTGACCTCCTGGGAAGTCCTCGTGTTGCACCCCTCTCTTTTTCTTCGGATTTTCTTTGTCGCCGGGCTTACCGTTTACGTCGGCCCAGCACGCTCGCTTCGTAGGCTTAGCCTGCCCCAGGCCAAAAATACGAGCCGCTGATCTCGTTTTGGGTGCTAATTTGGTGGCGGCGATCTCGAAATCCCCTCGGGCTGCAGCTCCCAGGTGTTAGAGTGCATCGCTGCATTCGGATCCTTTATAAGGATTTAACGCGCTTATGCTGATGGGTGCGATCATACCAACACTAATGCACCGGATCCCATCAGAACTCCGCAGTTAAGCGTGTTTGGGCGAGAGTAGTACTAGGATGGGTGACCTCCTGGGAAGTCCTCGTGTTGCACCCCTCTCTTTTTCTTCGGATTTTCTTTGTCGCCGGGCTTACCGTTTACGTCGGCCCAGCACGCTCGCTTCGTAGGCTTAGCCTGCCCCAGGCCAAAAATACGAGCCGCTGATCTCGTTTTGGGTGCTAATTTGGTGGCGGCGATCTCGAAATCCCCTCGGGCTGCAGCTCCCAGGTGTTAGAGTGCATCGCTGCATTCGGATCCTTTATAAGGATTTAACGCGCTTATGCTGATGGGTGCGATCATACCAACACTAATGCACCGGATCCCATCAGAACTCCGCAGTTAAGCGTGTTTGGGCGAGAGTAGTACTAGGATGGGTGACCTCCTGGGAAGTCCTCGTGTTGCACCCCTCTCTTTTTCTTCGGATTTTCTTTGTCGCCGGGCTTACCGTTTACGTCGGCCCAGCACGCTCGCTTCGTAGGCTTAGCCTGCCCCAGGCCAAAAATACGAGCCGCTGATCTCGTTTTGGGTGCTAATTTGGTGGCGGCGATCTCGAAATCCCCACGGGCTGCAGCTCCCAGGTGTTAGAGTGCATCGCTGCATTCGGATCCTTTATAAGGATTTAACGCGCTTATGCTGATGGGTGCGATCATACCAACACTAATGCACCGGATCCCATCAGAACTCCGCAGTTAAGCGTGTTTGGGCGAGAGTAGTACTAGGATGGGTGACCTCCTGGGAAGTCCTCGTGTTGCACCCCTCTCTTTTTCTTCGGATTTTCTTTGTCGCCGGGCTTACCGTTTACGTCGGCCCAGCACGCTCGCTTCGTAGGCTTAGCCTGCCCCAGGCCAAAAATACGAGCCGCTGATCTCGTTTTGGGTGCTAATTTGGTGGCGGCGATCTCGAAATCCCCTCGGGCTGCAGCTCCCAGGTGTTAGAGTGCATCGCTGCATTCGGATCCTTTATAAGGATTTAACGCGCTTATGCTGATGGGTGCGATCATACCAACACTAATGCACCGGATCCCATCAGAACTCCGCAGTTAAGCGTGTTTGGGCGAGAGTAGTACTAGGATGGGTGACCTCCTGGGAAGTCCTCGTGTTGCACCCCTCTCTTTTTCTTCGGATTTTCTTTGTCGCCGGGCTTACCGTTTACGTCGGCCCAGCACGCTCGCTTCGTAGGCTTAGCCTGCCCCAGGCCAAAAATACGAGCCGCTGATCTCGTTTTGGGTGCTAATTTGGTGGCGGCGATCTCGAAATCCCCTCGGGCTGCAGCTCCCAGGTGTTAGAGTGCATCGCTGCATTCGGATCCTTTATAAGGATTTAACGCGCTTATGCTGATGGGTGCGATCATACCAACACTAATGCACCGGATCCCATCAGAACTCCGCAGTTAAGCGTGTTTGGGCGAGAGTAGTACTAGGATGGGTGACCTCCTGGGAAGTCCTCGTGTTGCACCCCTCTCTTTTTCTTCGGATTTTCTTTGTCGCCGGGCTTACCGTTTACGTCGGCCCAGCACGCTCGCTTCGTAGGCTTAGCCTGCCCCAGGCCAAAAATACGAGCCGCTGATCTCGTTTTGGGTGCTAATTTGGTGGCGGCGATCTCGAAATCCCCACGGGCTGCAGCTCCCAGGTGTTAGAGTGCATCGCTGCATTCGGATCCTTTATAAGGATTTAACGCGCTTATGCTGATGGGTGCGATCATACCAACACTAATGCACCGGATCCCATCAGAACTCCGCAGTTAAGCGTGTTTGGGCGAGAGTAGTACTAGGATGGGTGACCTCCTGGGAAGTCCTCGTGTTGCACCCCTCTCTTTTTCTTCGGATTTTCTTTGTCGCCGGGCTTACCGTTTACGTCGGCCCAGCACGCTCGCTTCGTAGGCTTAGCCTGCCCCAGGCCAAAAATACGAGCCGCTGATCTCGTTTTGGGTGCTAATTTGGTGGCGGCGATCTCGAAATCCCCTCGGGCTGCAGCTCCCAGGTGTTAGAGTGCATCGCTGCATTCGGATCCTTTATAAGGATTTAACGCGCTTATGCTGATGGGTGCGATCATACCAACACTAATGCACCGGATCCCATCAGAACTCCGCAGTTAAGCGTGTTTGGGCGAGAGTAGTACTAGGATGGGTGACCTCCTGGGAAGTCCTCGTGTTGCACCCCTCTCTTTTTCTTCGGATTTTCTTTGTCGCCGGGCTTACCGTTTACGTCGGCCCAGCACGCTCGCTTCGTAGGCTTAGCCTGCCCCAGGCCAAAAATACGAGCCGCTGATCTCGTTTTGGGTGCTAATTTGGTGGCGGCGATCTCGAAATCCCCTCGGGCTGCAGCTCCCAGGTGTTAGAGTGCATCGCTGCATTCGGATCCTTTATAAGGATTTAACGCGCTTATGCTGATGGGTGCGATCATACCAACACTAATGCACCGGATCCCATCAGAACTCCGCAGTTAAGCGTGTTTGGGCGAGAGTAGTACTAGGATGGGTGACCTCCTGGGAAGTCCTCGTGTTGCACCCCTCTCTTTTTCTTCGGATTTTCTTTGTCGCCGGGCTTACCGTTTACGTCGGCCCAGCACGCTCGCTTCGTAGGCTTAGCCTGCCCCAGGCCAAAAATACGAGCCGCTGATCTCGTTTTGGGTGCTAATTTGGTGGCGGCGATCTCGAAATCCCCACGGGCTGCAGCTCCCAGGTGTTAGAGTGCATCGCTGCATTCGGATCCTTTATAAGGATTTAACGCGCTTATGCTGATGGGTGCGATCATACCAACACTAATGCACCGGATCCCATCAGAACTCCGCAGTTAAGCGTGTTTGGGCGAGAGTAGTACTAGGATGGGTGACCTCCTGGGAAGTCCTCGTGTTGCACCCCTCTCTTTTTCTTCGGATTTTCTTTGTCGCCGGGCTTACCGTTTACGTCGGCCCAGCACGCTCGCTTCGTAGGCTTAGCCTGCCCCAGGCCAAAAATACGAGCCGCTGATCTCGTTTTGGGTGCTAATTTGGTGGCGGCGATCTCGAAATCCCCTCGGGCTGCAGCTCCCAGGTGTTAGAGTGCATCGCTGCATTCGGATCCTTTATAAGGATTTAACGCGCTTATGCTGATGGGTGCGATCATACCAACACTAATGCACCGGATCCCATCAGAACTCCGCAGTTAAGCGTGTTTGGGCGAGAGTAGTACTAGGATGGGTGACCTCCTGGGAAGTCCTCGTGTTGCACCCCTCTCTTTTTCTTCGGATTTTCTTTGTCGCCGGGCTTACCGTTTACGTCGGCCCAGCACGCTCGCTTCGTAGGCTTAGCCTGCCCCAGGCCAAAAATACGAGCCGCTGATCTCGTTTTGGGTGCTAATTTGGTGGCGGCGATCTCGAAATCCCCTCGGGCTGCAGCTCCCAGGTGTTAGAGTGCATCGCTGCATTCGGATCCTTTATAAGGATTTAACGCGCTTATGCTGATGGGTGCGATCATACCAACACTAATGCACCGGATCCCATCAGAACTCCGCAGTTAAGCGTGTTTGGGCGAGAGTAGTACTAGGATGGGTGACCTCCTGGGAAGTCCTCGTGTTGCACCCCTCTCTTTTTCTTCGGATTTTCTTTGTCGCCGGGCTTACCGTTTACGTCGGCCCAGCACGCTCGCTTCGTAGGCTTAGCCTGCCCCAGGCCAAAAATACGAGCCGCTGATCTCGTTTTGGGTGCTAATTTGGTGGCGGCGATCTCGAAATCCCCACGGGCTGCAGCTCCCAGGTGTTAGAGTGCATCGCTGCATTCGGATCCTTTATAAGGATTTAACGCGCTTATGCTGATGGGTGCGATCATACCAACACTAATGCACCGGATCCCATCAGAACTCCGCAGTTAAGCGTGTTTGGGCGAGAGTAGTACTAGGATGGGTGACCTCCTGGGAAGTCCTCGTGTTGCACCCCTCTCTTTTTCTTCGGATTTTCTTTGTCGCCGGGCTTACCGTTTACGTCGGCCCAGCACGCTCGCTTCGTAGGCTTAGCCTGCCCCAGGCCAAAAATACGAGCCGCTGATCTCGTTTTGGGTGCTAATTTGGTGGCGGCGATCTCGAAATCCCCTCGGGCTGCAGCTCCCAGGTGTTAGAGTGCATCGCTGCATTCGGATCCTTTATAAGGATTTAACGCGCTTATGCTGATGGGTGCGATCATACCAACACTAATGCACCGGATCCCATCAGAACTCCGCAGTTAAGCGTGTTTGGGCGAGAGTAGTACTAGGATGGGTGACCTCCTGGGAAGTCCTCGTGTTGCACCCCTCTCTTTTTCTTCGGATTTTCTTTGTCGCCGGGCTTACCGTTTACGTCGGCCCAGCACGCTCGCTTCGTAGGCTTAGCCTGCCCCAGGCCAAAAATACGAGCCGCTGATCTCGTTTTGGGTGCTAATTTGGTGGCGGCGATCTCGAAATCCCCTCGGGCTGCAGCTCCCAGGTGTTAGAGTGCATCGCTGCATTCGGATCCTTTATAAGGATTTAACGCGCTTATGCTGATGGGTGCGATCATACCAACACTAATGCACCGGATCCCATCAGAACTCCGCAGTTAAGCGTGTTTGGGCGAGAGTAGTACTAGGATGGGTGACCTCCTGGGAAGTCCTCGTGTTGCACCCCTCTCTTTTTCTTCGGATTTTCTTTGTCGCCGGGCTTACCGTTTACGTCGGCCCAGCACGCTCGCTTCGTAGGCTTAGCCTGCCCCAGGCCAAAAATACGAGCCGCTGATCTCGTTTTGGGTGCTAATTTGGTGGCGGCGATCTCGAAATCCCCACGGGCTGCAGCTCCCAGGTGTTAGAGTGCATCGCTGCATTCGGATCCTTTATAAGGATTTAACGCGCTTATGCTGATGGGTGCGATCATACCAACACTAATGCACCGGATCCCATCAGAACTCCGCAGTTAAGCGTGTTTGGGCGAGAGTAGTACTAGGATGGGTGACCTCCTGGGAAGTCCTCGTGTTGCACCCCTCTCTTTTTCTTCGGATTTTCTTTGTCGCCGGGCTTACCGTTTACGTCGGCCCAGCACGCTCGCTTCGTAGGCTTAGCCTGCCCCAGGCCAAAAATACGAGCCGCTGATCTCGTTTTGGGTGCTAATTTGGTGGCGGCGATCTCGAAATCCCCTCGGGCTGCAGCTCCCAGGTGTTAGAGTGCATCGCTGCATTCGGATCCTTTATAAGGATTTAACGCGCTTATGCTGATGGGTGCGATCATACCAACACTAATGCACCGGATCCCATCAGAACTCCGCAGTTAAGCGTGTTTGGGCGAGAGTAGTACTAGGATGGGTGACCTCCTGGGAAGTCCTCGTGTTGCACCCCTCTCTTTTTCTTCGGATTTTCTTTGTCGCCGGGCTTACCGTTTACGTCGGCCCAGCACGCTCGCTTCGTAGGCTTAGCCTGCCCCAGGCCAAAAATACGAGCCGCTGATCTCGTTTTGGGTGCTAATTTGGTGGCGGCGATCTCGAAATCCCCTCGGGCTGCAGCTCCCAGGTGTTAGAGTGCATCGCTGCATTCGGATCCTTTATAAGGATTTAACGCGCTTATGCTGATGGGTGCGATCATACCAACACTAATGCACCGGATCCCATCAGAACTCCGCAGTTAAGCGTGTTTGGGCGAGAGTAGTACTAGGATGGGTGACCTCCTGGGAAGTCCTCGTGTTGCACCCCTCTCTTTTTCTTCGGATTTTCTTTGTCGCCGGGCTTACCGTTTACGTCGGCCCAGCACGCTCGCTTCGTAGGCTTAGCCTGCCCCAGGCCAAAAATACGAGCCGCTGATCTCGTTTTGGGTGCTAATTTGGTGGCGGCGATCTCGAAATCCCCACGGGCTGCAGCTCCCAGGTGTTAGAGTGCATCGCTGCATTCGGATCCTTTATAAGGATTTAACGCGCTTATGCTGATGGGTGCGATCATACCAACACTAATGCACCGGATCCCATCAGAACTCCGCAGTTAAGCGTGTTTGGGCGAGAGTAGTACTAGGATGGGTGACCTCCTGGGAAGTCCTCGTGTTGCACCCCTCTCTTTTTCTTCGGATTTTCTTTGTCGCCGGGCTTACCGTTTACGTCGGCCCAGCACGCTCGCTTCGTAGGCTTAGCCTGCCCCAGGCCAAAAATACGAGCCGCTGATCTCGTTTTGGGTGCTAATTTGGTGGCGGCGATCTCGAAATCCCCTCGGGCTGCAGCTCCCAGGTGTTAGAGTGCATCGCTGCATTCGGATCCTTTATAAGGATTTAACGCGCTTATGCTGATGGGTGCGATCATACCAACACTAATGCACCGGATCCCATCAGAACTCCGCAGTTAAGCGTGTTTGGGCGAGAGTAGTACTAGGATGGGTGACCTCCTGGGAAGTCCTCGTGTTGCACCCCTCTCTTTTTCTTCGGATTTTCTTTGTCGCCGGGCTTACCGTTTACGTCGGCCCAGCACGCTCGCTTCGTAGGCTTAGCCTGCCCCAGGCCAAAAATACGAGCCGCTGATCTCGTTTTGGGTGCTAATTTGGTGGCGGCGATCTCGAAATCCCCTCGGGCTGCAGCTCCCAGGTGTTAGAGTGCATCGCTGCATTCGGATCCTTTATAAGGATTTAACGCGCTTATGCTGATGGGTGCGATCATACCAACACTAATGCACCGGATCCCATCAGAACTCCGCAGTTAAGCGTGTTTGGGCGAGAGTAGTACTAGGATGGGTGACCTCCTGGGAAGTCCTCGTGTTGCACCCCTCTCTTTTTCTTCGGATTTTCTTTGTCGCCGGGCTTACCGTTTACGTCGGCCCAGCACGCTCGCTTCGTAGGCTTAGCCTGCCCCAGGCCAAAAATACGAGCCGCTGATCTCGTTTTGGGTGCTAATTTGGTGGCGGCGATCTCGAAATCCCCACGGGCTGCAGCTCCCAGGTGTTAGAGTGCATCGCTGCATTCGGATCCTTTATAAGGATTTAACGCGCTTATGCTGATGGGTGCGATCATACCAACACTAATGCACCGGATCCCATCAGAACTCCGCAGTTAAGCGTGTTTGGGCGAGAGTAGTACTAGGATGGGTGACCTCCTGGGAAGTCCTCGTGTTGCACCCCTCTCTTTTTCTTCGGATTTTCTCTGTCGCCGGGCTTACCGTTTACGTCGGCCCAGCACGCTCGCTTCGTAGGCTTAGCCTGCCCCAGGCCAAAAATACGAGCCGCTGATCTCGTTTTGGGTGCTAATTTGGTGGCGGCGATCTCGAAATCCCCTCGGGCTGCAGCTCCCAGGTGTTAGAGTGCATCGCTGCATTCGGATCCTTTATAAGGATTTAACGCGCTTATGCTGATGGGTGCGATCATACCAACACTAATGCACCGGATCCCATCAGAACTCCGCAGTTAAGCGTGTTTGGGCGAGAGTAGTACTAGGATGGGTGACCTCCTGGGAAGTCCTCGTGTTGCACCCCTCTCTTTTTCTTCGGATTTTCTTTGTCGCCGGGCTTACCGTTTACGACGGCCCAGCACGCTCGCTTCGTAGGCTTAGCCTGCCCCAGGCCAAAAATACGAGCCGCTGATCTCGTTTTGGGTGCTAATTTGGTGGCGGCGATCTCGAAATCCCCTCGGGCTGCAGCTCCCAGGTGTTAGAGTGCATCGCTGCATTCGGATCCTTTATAAGGATTTAACGCGCTTATGCTGATGGGTGCGATCATACCAACACTAATGCACCGGATCCCATCAGAACTCCGCAGTTAAGCGTGTTTGGGCGAGAGTAGTACTAGGATGGGTGACCTCCTGGGAAGTCCTCGTGTTGCACCCCTCTCTTTTTCTTCGGATTTTCTTTGTCGCCGGGCTTACCGTTTACGTCGGCCCAGCACGCTCGCTTCGTAGGCTTAGCCTGCCCCAGGCCAAAAATACGAGCCGCTGATCTCGTTTTGGGTGCTAATTTGGTGGCGGCGATCTCGAAATCCCCACGGGCTGCAGCTCCCAGGTGTTAGAGTGCATCGCTGCATTCGGATCCTTTATAAGGATTTAACGCGCTTATGCTGATGGGTGCGATCATACCAACACTAATGCACCGGATCCCATCAGAACTCCGCAGTTAAGCGTGTTTGGGCGAGAGTAGTACTAGGATGGGTGACCTCCTGGGAAGTCCTCGTGTTGCACCCCTCTCTTTTTCTTCGGATTTTCTTTGTCGCCGGGCTTACCGTTTACGTCGGCCCAGCACGCTCGCTTCGTAGGCTTAGCCTGCCCCAGGCCAAAAATACGAGCCGCTGATCTCGTTTTGGGTGCTAATTTGGTGGCGGCGATCTCGAAATCCCCTCGGGCTGCAGCTCCCAGGTGTTAGAGTGCATCGCTGCATTCGGATCCTTTATAAGGATTTAACGCGCTTATGCTGATGGGTGCGATCATACCAACACTAATGCACCGGATCCCATCAGAACTCCGCAGTTAAGCGTGTTTGGGCGAGAGTAGTACTAGGATGGGTGACCTCCTGGGAAGTCCTCGTGTTGCACCCCTCTCTTTTTCTTCGGATTTTCTTTGTCGCCGGGCTTACCGTTTACGTCGGCCCAGCACGCTCGCTTCGTAGGCTTAGCCTGCCCCAGGCCAAAAATACGAGCCGCTGATCTCGTTTTGGGTGCTAATTTGGTGGCGGCGATCTCGAAATCCCCTCGGGCTGCAGCTCCCAGGTGTTAGAGTGCATCGCTGCATTCGGATCCTTTATAAGGATTTAACGCGCTTATGCTGATGGGTGCGATCATACCAACACTAATGCACCGGATCCCATCAGAACTCCGCAGTTAAGCGTGTTTGGGCGAGAGTAGTACTAGGATGGGTGACCTCCTGGGAAGTCCTCGTGTTGCACCCCTCTCTTTTTCTTCGGATTTTCTTTGTCGCCGGGCTTACCGTTTACGTCGGCCCAGCACGCTCGCTTCGTAGGCTTAGCCTGCCCCAGGCCAAAAATACGAGCCGCTGATCTCGTTTTGGGTGCTAATTTGGTGGCGGCGATCTCGAAATCCCCACGGGCTGCAGCTCCCAGGTGTTAGAGTGCATCGCTGCATTCGGATCCTTTATAAGGATTTAACGCGCTTATGCTGATGGGTGCGATCATACCAACACTAATGCACCGGATCCCATCAGAACTCCGCAGTTAAGCGTGTTTGGGCGAGAGTAGTACTAGGATGGGTGACCTCCTGGGAAGTCCTCGTGTTGCACCCCTCTCTTTTTCTTCGGATTTTCTTTGTCGCCGGGCTTACCGTTTACGTCGGCCCAGCACGCTCGCTTCGTAGGCTTAGCCTGCCCCAGGCCAAAAATACGAGCCGCTGATCTCGTTTTGGGTGCTAATTTGGTGGCGGCGATCTCGAAATCCCCTCGGGCTGCAGCTCCCAGGTGTTAGAGTGCATCGCTGCATTCGGATCCTTTATAAGGATTTAACGCGCTTATGCTGATGGGTGCGATCATACCAACACTAATGCACCGGATCCCATCAGAACTCCGCAGTTAAGCGTGTTTGGGCGAGAGTAGTACTAGGATGGGTGACCTCCTGGGAAGTCCTCGTGTTGCACCCCTCTCTTTTTCTTCGGATTTTCTTTGTCGCCGGGCTTACCGTTTACGTCGGCCCAGCACGCTCGCTTCGTAGGCTTAGCCTGCCCCAGGCCAAAAATACGAGCCGCTGATCTCGTTTTGGGTGCTAATTTGGTGGCGGCGATCTCGAAATCCCCTCGGGCTGCAGCTCCCAGGTGTTAGAGTGCATCGCTGCATTCGGATCCTTTATAAGGATTTAACGCGCTTATGCTGATGGGTGCGATCATACCAACACTAATGCACCGGATCCCATCAGAACTCCGCAGTTAAGCGTGTTTGGGCGAGAGTAGTACTAGGATGGGTGACCTCCTGGGAAGTCCTCGTGTTGCACCCCTCTCTTTTTCTTCGGATTTTCTTTGTCGCCGGGCTTACCGTTTACGTCGGCCCAGCACGCTCGCTTCGTAGGCTTAGCCTGCCCCAGGCCAAAAATACGAGCCGCTGATCTCGTTTTGGGTGCTAATTTGGTGGCGGCGATCTCGAAATCCCCACGGGCTGCAGCTCCCAGGTGTTAGAGTGCATCGCTGCATTCGGATCCTTTATAAGGATTTAACGCGCTTATGCTGATGGGTGCGATCATACCAACACTAATGCACCGGATCCCATCAGAACTCCGCAGTTAAGCGTGTTTGGGCGAGAGTAGTACTAGGATGGGTGACCTCCTGGGAAGTCCTCGTGTTGCACCCCTCTCTTTTTCTTCGGATTTTCTTTGTCGCCGGGCTTACCGTTTACGTCGGCCCAGCACGCTCGCTTCGTAGGCTTAGCCTGCCCCAGGCCAAAAATACGAGCCGCTGATCTCGTTTTGGGTGCTAATTTGGTGGCGGCGATCTCGAAATCCCCTCGGGCTGCAGCTCCCAGGTGTTAGAGTGCATCGCTGCATTCGGATCCTTTATAAGGATTTAACGCGCTTATGCTGATGGGTGCGATCATACCAACACTAATGCACCGGATCCCATCAGAACTCCGCAGTTAAGCGTGTTTGGGCGAGAGTAGTACTAGGATGGGTGACCTCCTGGGAAGTCCTCGTGTTGCACCCCTCTCTTTTTCTTCGGATTTTCTTTGTCGCCGGGCTTACCGTTTACGTCGGCCCAGCACGCTCGCTTCGTAGGCTTAGCCTGCCCCAGGCCAAAAATACGAGCCGCTGATCTCGTTTTGGGTGCTAATTTGGTGGCGGCGATCTCGAAATCCCCTCGGGCTGCAGCTCCCAGGTGTTAGAGTGCATCGCTGCATTCGGATCCTTTATAAGGATTTAACGCGCTTATGCTGATGGGTGCGATCATACCAACACTAATGCACCGGATCCCATCAGAACTCCGCAGTTAAGCGTGTTTGGGCGAGAGTAGTACTAGGATGGGTGACCTCCTGGGAAGTCCTCGTGTTGCACCCCTCTCTTTTTCTTCGGATTTTCTTTGTCGCCGGGCTTACCGTTTACGTCGGCCCAGCACGCTCGCTTCGTAGGCTTAGCCTGCCCCAGGCCAAAAATACGAGCCGCTGATCTCGTTTTGGGTGCTAATTTGGTGGCGGCGATCTCGAAATCCCCTCGGGCTGCAGCTCCCAGGTGTTAGAGTGCATCGCTGCATTCGGATCCTTTATAAGGATTTAACGCGCTTATGCTGATGGGTGCGATCATACCAACACTAATGCACCGGATCCCATCAGAACTCCGCAGTTAAGCGTGTTTGGGCGAGAGTAGTACTAGGATGGGTGACCTCCTGGGAAGTCCTCGTGTTGCACCCCTCTCTTTTTCTTCGGATTTTCTTTGTCGCCGGGCTTACCGTTTACGTCGGCCCAGCACGCTCGCTTCGTAGGCTTAGCCTGCCCCAGGCCAAAAATACGAGCCGCTGATCTCGTTTTGGGTGCTAATTTGGTGGCGGCGATCTCGAAATCCCCACGGGCTGCAGCTCCCAGGTGTTAGAGTGCATCGCTGCATTCGGATCCTTTATAAGGATTTAACGCGCTTATGCTGATGGGTGCGATCATACCAACACTAATGCACCGGATCCCATCAGAACTCCGCAGTTAAGCGTGTTTGGGCGAGAGTAGTACTAGGATGGGTGACCTCCTGGGAAGTCCTCGTGTTGCACCCCTCTCTTTTTCTTCGGATTTTCTTTGTCGCCGGGCTTACCGTTTACGTCGGCCCAGCACGCTCGCTTCGTAGGCTTAGCCTGCCCCAGGCCAAAAATACGAGCCGCTGATCTCGTTTTGGGTGCTAATTTGGTGGCGGCGATCTCGAAATCCCCTCGGGCTGCAGCTCCCAGGTGTTAGAGTGCATCGCTGCATTCGGATCCTTTATAAGGATTTAACGCGCTTATGCTGATGGGTGCGATCATACCAACACTAATGCACCGGATCCCATCAGAACTCCGCAGTTAAGCGTGTTTGGGCGAGAGTAGTACTAGGATGGGTGACCTCCTGGGAAGTCCTCGTGTTGCACCCCTCTCTTTTTCTTCGGATTTTCTTTGTCGCCGGGCTTACCGTTTACGTCGGCCCAGCACGCTCGCTTCGTAGGCTTAGCCTGCCCCAGGCCAAAAATACGAGCCGCTGATCTCGTTTTGGGTGCTAATTTGGTGGCGGCGATCTCGAAATCCCCACGGGCTGCAGCTCCCAGGTGTTAGAGTGCATCGCTGCATTCGGATCCTTTATAAGGATTTAACGCGCTTATGCTGATGGGTGCGATCATACCAACACTAATGCACCGGATCCCATCAGAACTCCGCAGTTAAGCGTGTTTGGGCGAGAGTAGTACTAGGATGGGTGACCTCCTGGGAAGTCCTCGTGTTGCACCCCTCTCTTTTTCTTCGGATTTTCTTTGTCGCCGGGCTTACCGTTTACGTCGGCCCAGCACGCTCGCTTCGTAGGCTTAGCCTGCCCCAGGCCAAAAATACGAGCCGCTGATCTCGTTTTGGGTGCTAATTTGGTGGCGGCGATCTCGAAATCCCCTCGGGCTGCAGCTCCCAGGTGTTAGAGTGCATCGCTGCATTCGGATCCTTTATAAGGATTTAACGCGCTTATGCTGATGGGTGCGATCATACCAACACTAATGCACCGGATCCCATCAGAACTCCGCAGTTAAGCGTGTTTGGGCGAGAGTAGTACTAGGATGGGTGACCTCCTGGGAAGTCCTCGTGTTGCACCCCTCTCTTTTTCTTCGGATTTTCTTTGTCGCCGGGCTTACCGTTTACGTCGGCCCAGCACGCTCGCTTCGTAGGCTTAGCCTGCCCCAGGCCAAAAATACGAGCCGCTGATCTCGTTTTGGGTGCTAATTTGGTGGCGGCGATCTCGAAATCCCCTCGGGCTGCAGCTCCCAGGTGTTAGAGTGCATCGCTGCATTCGGATCCTTTATAAGGATTTAACGCGCTTATGCTGATGGGTGCGATCATACCAACACTAATGCACCGGATCCCATCAGAACTCCGCAGTTAAGCGTGTTTGGGCGAGAGTAGTACTAGGATGGGTGACCTCCTGGGAAGTCCTCGTGTTGCACCCCTCTCTTTTTCTTCGGATTTTCTTTGTCGCCGGGCTTACCGTTTACGTCGGCCCAGCACGCTCGCTTCGTAGGCTTAGCCTGCCCCAGGCCAAAAATACGAGCCGCTGATCTCGTTTTGGGTGCTAATTTGGTGGCGGCGATCTCGAAATCCCCACGGGCTGCAGCTCCCAGGTGTTAGAGTGCATCGCTGCATTCGGATCCTTTATAAGGATTTAACGCGCTTATGCTGATGGGTGCGATCATACCAACACTAATGCACCGGATCCCATCAGAACTCCGCAGTTAAGCGTGTTTGGGCGAGAGTAGTACTAGGATGGGTGACCTCCTGGGAAGTCCTCGTGTTGCACCCCTCTCTTTTTCTTCGGATTTTCTTTGTCGCCGGGCTTACCGTTTACGTCGGCCCAGCACGCTCGCTTCGTAGGCTTAGCCTGCCCCAGGCCAAAAATACGAGCCGCTGATCTCGTTTTGGGTGCTAATTTGGTGGCGGCGATCTCGAAATCCCCTCGGGCTGCAGCTCCCAGGTGTTAGAGTGCATCGCTGCATTCGGATCCTTTATAAGGATTTAACGCGCTTATGCTGATGGGTGCGATCATACCAACACTAATGCACCGGATCCCATCAGAACTCCGCAGTTAAGCGTGTTTGGGCGAGAGTAGTACTAGGATGGGTGACCTCCTGGGAAGTCCTCGTGTTGCACCCCTCTCTTTTTCTTCGGATTTTCTTTGTCGCCGGGCTTACCGTTTACGTCGGCCCAGCACGCTCGCTTCGTAGGCTTAGCCTGCCCCAGGCCAAAAATACGAGCCGCTGATCTCGTTTTGGGTGCTAATTTGGTGGCGGCGATCTCGAAATCCCCTCGGGCTGCAGCTCCCAGGTGTTAGAGTGCATCGCTGCATTCGGATCCTTTATAAGGATTTAACGCGCTTATGCTGATGGGTGCGATCATACCAACACTAATGCACCGGATCCCATCAGAACTCCGCAGTTAAGCGTGTTTGGGCGAGAGTAGTACTAGGATGGGTGACCTCCTGGGAAGTCCTCGTGTTGCACCCCTCTCTTTTTCTTCGGATTTTCTTTGTCGCCGGGCTTACCGTTTACGTCGGCCCAGCACGCTCGCTTCGTAGGCTTAGCCTGCCCCAGGCCAAAAATACGAGCCGCTGATCTCGTTTTGGGTGCTAATTTGGTGGCGGCGATCTCGAAATCCCCTCGGGCTGCAGCTCCCAGGTGTTAGAGTGCATCGCTGCATTCGGATCCTTTATAAGGATTTAACGCGCTTATGCTGATGGGTGCGATCATACCAACACTAATGCACCGGATCCCATCAGAACTCCGCAGTTAAGCGTGTTTGGGCGAGAGTAGTACTAGGATGGGTGACCTCCTGGGAAGTCCTCGTGTTGCACCCCTCTCTTTTTCTTCGGATTTTCTTTGTCGCCGGGCTTACCGTTTACGTCGGCCCAGCACGCTCGCTTCGTAGGCTTAGCCTGCCCCAGGCCAAAAATACGAGCCGCTGATCTCGTTTTGGGTGCTAATTTGGTGGCGGCGATCTCGAAATCCCCTCGGGCTGCAGCTCCCAGGTGTTAGAGTGCATCGCTGCATTCGGATCCTTTATAAGGATTTAACGCGCTTATGCTGATGGGTGCGATCATACCAACACTAATGCACCGGATCCCATCAGAACTCCGCAGTTAAGCGTGTTTGGGCGAGAGTAGTACTAGGATGGGTGACCTCCTGGGAAGTCCTCGTGTTGCACCCCTCTCTTTTTCTTCGGATTTTCTTTGTCGCCGGGCTTACCGTTTACGTCGGCCCAGCACGCTCGCTTCGTAGGCTTAGCCTGCCCCAGGCCAAAAATACGAGCCGCTGATCTCGTTTTGGGTGCTAATTTGGTGGCGGCGATCTCGAAATCCCCACGGGCTGCAGCTCCCAGGTGTTAGAGTGCATCGCTGCATTCGGATCCTTTATAAGGATTTAACGCGCTTATGCTGATGGGTGCGATCATACCAACACTAATGCACCGGATCCCATCAGAACTCCGCAGTTAAGCGTGTTTGGGCGAGAGTAGTACTAGGATGGGTGACCTCCTGGGAAGTCCTCGTGTTGCACCCCTCTCTTTTTCTTCGGATTTTCTTTGTCGCCGGGCTTACCGTTTACGTCGGCCCAGCACGCTCGCTTCGTAGGCTTAGCCTGCCCCAGGCCAAAAATACGAGCCGCTGATCTCGTTTTGGGTGCTAATTTGGTGGCGGCGATCTCGAAATCCCCTCGGGCTGCAGCTCCCAGGTGTTAGAGTGCATCGCTGCATTCGGATCCTTTATAAGGATTTAACGCGCTTATGCTGATGGGTGCGATCATACCAACACTAATGCACCGGATCCCATCAGAACTCCGCAGTTAAGCGTGTTTGGGCGAGAGTAGTACTAGGATGGGTGACCTCCTGGGAAGTCCTCGTGTTGCACCCCTCTCTTTTTCTTCGGATTTTCTTTGTCGCCGGGCTTACCGTTTACGTCGGCCCAGCACGCTCGCTTCGTAGGCTTAGCCTGCCCCAGGCCAAAAATACGAGCCGCTGATCTCGTTTTGGGTGCTAATTTGGTGGCGGCGATCTCGAAATCCCCTCGGGCTGCAGCTCCCAGGTGTTAGAGTGCATCGCTGCATTCGGATCCTTTATAAGGATTTAACGCGCTTATGCTGATGGGTGCGATCATACCAACACTAATGCACCGGATCCCATCAGAACTCCGCAGTTAAGCGTGTTTGGGCGAGAGTAGTACTAGGATGGGTGACCTCCTGGGAAGTCCTCGTGTTGCACCCCTCTCTTTTTCTTCGGATTTTCTTTGTCGCCGGGCTTACCGTTTACGTCGGCCCAGCACGCTCGCTTCGTAGGCTTAGCCTGCCCCAGGCCAAAAATACGAGCCGCTGATCTCGTTTTGGGTGCTAATTTGGTGGCGGCGATCTCGAAATCCCCACGGGCTGCAGCTCCCAGGTGTTAGAGTGCATCGCTGCATTCGGATCCTTTATAAGGATTTAACGCGCTTATACTGATGGGTGCGATCATACCAACACTAATGCACCGGATCCCATCAGAACTCCGCAGTTAAGCGTGTTTGGGCGAGAGTAGTACTAGGATGGGTGACCTCCTGGGAAGTCCTCGTGTTGCACCCCTCTCTTTTTCTTCGGATTTTCTTTGTCGCCGGGCTTACCGTTTACGTCGGCCCAGCACGCTCGCTTCGTAGGCTTAGCCTGCCCCAGGCCAAAAATACGAGCCGCTGATCTCGTTTTGGGTGCTAATTTGGTGGCGGCGATCTCGAAATCCCCTCGGGCTGCAGCTCCCAGGTGTTAGAGTGCATCGCTGCATTCGGATCCTTTATAAGGATTTAACGCGCTTATGCTGATGGGTGCGATCATACCAACACTAATGCACCGGATCCCATCAGAACTCCGCAGTTAAGCGTGTTTGGGCGAGAGTAGTACTAGGATGGGTGACCTCCTGGGAAGTCCTCGTGTTGCACCCCTCTCTTTTTCTTCGGATTTTCTTTGTCGCCGGGCTTACCGTTTACGTCGGCCCAGCACGCTCGCTTCGTAGGCTTAGCCTGCCCCAGGCCAAAAATACGAGCCGCTGATCTCGTTTTGGGTGCTAATTTGGTGGCGGCGATCTCGAAATCCCCTCGGGCTGCAGCTCCCAGGTGTTAGAGTGCATCGCTGCATTCGGATCCTTTATAAGGATTTAACGCGCTTATGCTGATGGGTGCGATCATACCAACACTAATGCACCGGATCCCATCAGAACTCCGCAGTTAAGCGTGTTTGGGCGAGAGTAGTACTAGGATGGGTGACCTCCTGGGAAGTCCTCGTGTTGCACCCCTCTCTTTTTCTTCGGATTTTCTTTGTCGCCGGGCTTACCGTTTACGTCGGCCCAGCACGCTCGCTTCGTAGGCTTAGCCTGCCCCAGGCCAAAAATACGAGCCGCTGATCTCGTTTTGGGTGCTAATTTGGTGGCGGCGATCTCGAAATCCCCACGGGCTGCAGCTCCCAGGTGTTAGAGTGCATCGCTGCATTCGGATCCTTTATAAGGATTTAACGCGCTTATGCTGATGGGTGCGATCATACCAACACTAATGCACCGGATCCCATCAGAACTCCGCAGTTAAGCGTGTTTGGGCGAGAGTAGTACTAGGATGGGTGACCTCCTGGGAAGTCCTCGTGTTGCACCCCTCTCTTTTTCTTCGGATTTTCTTTGTCGCCGGGCTTACCGTTTACGTCGGCCCAGCACGCTCGCTTCGTAGGCTTAGCCTGCCCCAGGCCAAAAATACGAGCCGCTGATCTCGTTTTGGGTGCTAATTTGGTGGCGGCGATCTCGAAATCCCCTCGGGCTGCAGCTCCCAGGTGTTAGAGTGCATCGCTGCATTCGGATCCTTTATAAGGATTTAACGCGCTTATGCTGATGGGTGCGATCATACCAACACTAATGCACCGGATCCCATCAGAACTCCGCAGTTAAGCGTGTTTGGGCGAGAGTAGTACTAGGATGGGTGACCTCCTGGGAAGTCCTCGTGTTGCACCCCTCTCTTTTTCTTCGGATTTTCTTTGTCGCCGGGCTTACCGTTTACGTCGGCCCAGCACGCTCGCTTCGTAGGCTTAGCCTGCCCCAGGCCAAAAATACGAGCCGCTGATCTCGTTTTGGGTGCTAATTTGGTGGCGGCGATCTCGAAATCCCCACGGGCTGCAGCTCCCAGGTGTTAGAGTGCATCGCTGCATTCGGATCCTTTATAAGGATTTAACGCGCTTATACTGATGGGTGCGATCATACCAACACTAATGCACCGGATCCCATCAGAACTCCGCAGTTAAGCGTGTTTGGGCGAGAGTAGTACTAGGATGGGTGACCTCCTGGGAAGTCCTCGTGTTGCACCCCTCTCTTTTTCTTCGGATTTTCTTTGTCGCCGGGCTTACCGTTTACGTCGGCCCAGCACGCTCGCTTCGTAGGCTTAGCCTGCCCCAGGCCAAAAATACGAGCCGCTGATCTCGTTTTGGGTGCTAATTTGGTGGCGGCGATCTCGAAATCCCCTCGGGCTGCAGCTCCCAGGTGTTAGAGTGCATCGCTGCATTCGGATCCTTTATAAGGATTTAACGCGCTTATGCTGATGGGTGCGATCATACCAACACTAATGCACCGGATCCCATCAGAACTCCGCAGTTAAGCGTGTTTGGGCGAGAGTAGTACTAGGATGGGTGACCTCCTGGGAAGTCCTCGTGTTGCACCCCTCTCTTTTTCTTCGGATTTTCTTTGTCGCCGGGCTTACCGTTTACGTCGGCCCAGCACGCTCGCTTCGTAGGCTTAGCCTGCCCCAGGCCAAAAATACGAGCCGCTGATCTCGTTTTGGGTGCTAATTTGGTGGCGGCGATCTCGAAATCCCCTCGGGCTGCAGCTCCCAGGTGTTAGAGTGCATCGCTGCATTCGGATCCTTTATAAGGATTTAACGCGCTTATGCTGATGGGTGCGATCATACCAACACTAATGCACCGGATCCCATCAGAACTCCGCAGTTAAGCGTGTTTGGGCGAGAGTAGTACTAGGATGGGTGACCTCCTGGGAAGTCCTCGTGTTGCACCCCTCTCTTTTTCTTCGGATTTTCTTTGTCGCCGGGCTTACCGTTTACGTCGGCCCAGCACGCTCGCTTCGTAGGCTTAGCCTGCCCCAGGCCAAAAATACGAGCCGCTGATCTCGTTTTGGGTGCTAATTTGGTGGCGGCGATCTCGAAATCCCCACGGGCTGCAGCTCCCAGGTGTTAGAGTGCATCGCTGCATTCGGATCCTTTATAAGGATTTAACGCGCTTATGCTGATGGGTGCGATCATACCAACACTAATGCACCGGATCCCATCAGAACTCCGCAGTTAAGCGTGTTTGGGCGAGAGTAGTACTAGGATGGGTGACCTCCTGGGAAGTCCTCGTGTTGCACCCCTCTCTTTTTCTTCGGATTTTCTTTGTCGCCGGGCTTACCGTTTACGTCGGCCCAGCACGCTCGC
Source organism: Quercus engelmannii (assembly GCA_029955605.1). NCBI lineage: Eukaryota > Viridiplantae > Streptophyta > Magnoliopsida > Fagales > Fagaceae > Quercus > Quercus engelmannii. The sequence continues at coordinate 29,253 of JARPSG010000092.1, forward strand.
TTCGTAGGCTTAGCCTGCCCCAGGCCAAAAATACGAGCCGCTGATCTCGTTTTGGGTGCTAATTTGGTGGCGGCGATCTCGAAATCCCCTCGGGCTGCAGCTCCCAGGTGTTAGAGTGCATCGCTGCATTCGGATCCTTTATAAGGATTTAACGCGCTTATGCTGATGGGTGCGATCATACCAACACTAATGCACCGGATCCCATCAGAACTCCGCAGTTAAGCGTGTTTGGGCGAGAGTAGTACTAGGATGGGTGACCTCCTGGGAAGTCCTCGTGTTGCACCCCTCTCTTTTTCTTCGGATTTTCTTTGTCGCCGGGCTTACCGTTTACGTCGGCCCAGCACGCTCGCTTCGTAGGCTTAGCCTGCCCCAGGCCAAAAATACGAGCCGCTGATCTCGTTTTGGGTGCTAATTTGGTGGCGGCGATCTCGAAATCCCCTCGGGCTGCAGCTCCCAGGTGTTAGAGTGCATCGCTGCATTCGGATCCTTTATAAGGATTTAACGCGCTTATGCTGATGGGTGCGATCATACCAACACTAATGCACCGGATCCCATCAGAACTCCGCAGTTAAGCGTGTTTGGGCGAGAGTAGTACTAGGATGGGTGACCTCCTGGGAAGTCCTCGTGTTGCACCCCTCTCTTTTTCTTCGGATTTTCTTTGTCGCCGGGCTTACCGTTTACGTCGGCCCAGCACGCTCGCTTCGTAGGCTTAGCCTGCCCCAGGCCAAAAATACGAGCCGCTGATCTCGTTTTGGGTGCTAATTTGGTGGCGGCGATCTCGAAATCCCCACGGGCTGCAGCTCCCAGGTGTTAGAGTGCATCGCTGCATTCGGATCCTTTATAAGGATTTAACGCGCTTATGCTGATGGGTGCGATCATACCAACACTAATGCACCGGATCCCATCAGAACTCCGCAGTTAAGCGTGTTTGGGCGAGAGTAGTACTAGGATGGGTGACCTCCTGGGAAGTCCTCGTGTTGCACCCCTCTCTTTTTCTTCGGATTTTCTTTGTCGCCGGGCTTACCGTTTACGTCGGCCCAGCACGCTCGCTTCGTAGGCTTAGCCTGCCCCAGGCCAAAAATACGAGCCGCTGATCTCGTTTTGGGTGCTAATTTGGTGGCGGCGATCTCGAAATCCCCTCGGGCTGCAGCTCCCAGGTGTTAGAGTGCATCGCTGCATTCGGATCCTTTATAAGGATTTAACGCGCTTATGCTGATGGGTGCGATCATACCAACACTAATGCACCGGATCCCATCAGAACTCCGCAGTTAAGCGTGTTTGGGCGAGAGTAGTACTAGGATGGGTGACCTCCTGGGAAGTCCTCGTGTTGCACCCCTCTCTTTTTCTTCGGATTTTCTTTGTCGCCGGGCTTACCGTTTACGTCGGCCCAGCACGCTCGCTTCGTAGGCTTAGCCTGCCCCAGGCCAAAAATACGAGCCGCTGATCTCGTTTTGGGTGCTAATTTGGTGGCGGCGATCTCGAAATCCCCTCGGGCTGCAGCTCCCAGGTGTTAGAGTGCATCGCTGCATTCGGATCCTTTATAAGGATTTAACGCGCTTATGCTGATGGGTGCGATCATACCAACACTAATGCACCGGATCCCATCAGAACTCCGCAGTTAAGCGTGTTTGGGCGAGAGTAGTACTAGGATGGGTGACCTCCTGGGAAGTCCTCGTGTTGCACCCCTCTCTTTTTCTTCGGATTTTCTTTGTCGCCGGGCTTACCGTTTACGTCGGCCCAGCACGCTCGCTTCGTAGGCTTAGCCTGCCCCAGGCCAAAAATACGAGCCGCTGATCTCGTTTTGGGTGCTAATTTGGTGGCGGCGATCTCGAAATCCCCACGGGCTGCAGCTCCCAGGTGTTAGAGTGCATCGCTGCATTCGGATCCTTTATAAGGATTTAACGCGCTTATGCTGATGGGTGCGATCATACCAACACTAATGCACCGGATCCCATCAGAACTCCGCAGTTAAGCGTGTTTGGGCGAGAGTAGTACTAGGATGGGTGACCTCCTGGGAAGTCCTCGTGTTGCACCCCTCTCTTTTTCTTCGGATTTTCTTTGTCGCCGGGCTTACCGTTTACGTCGGCCCAGCACGCTCGCTTCGTAGGCTTAGCCTGCCCCAGGCCAAAAATACGAGCCGCTGATCTCGTTTTGGGTGCTAATTTGGTGGCGGCGATCTCGAAATCCCCTCGGGCTGCAGCTCCCAGGTGTTAGAGTGCATCGCTGCATTCGGATCCTTTATAAGGATTTAACGCGCTTATGCTGATGGGTACGATCATACCAACACTAATGCACCGGATCCCATCAGAACTCCGCAGTTAAGCGTGTTTGGGCGAGAGTAGTACTAGGATGGGTGACCTCCTGGGAAGTCCTCGTGTTGCACCCCTCTCTTTTTCTTCGGATTTTCTTTGTCGCCGGGCTTACCGTTTACGTCGGCCCAGCACGCTCGCTTCGTAGGCTTAGCCTGCCCCAGGCCAAAAATACGAGCCGCTGATCTCGTTTTGGGTGCTAATTTGGTGGCGGCGATCTCGAAATCCCCTCGGGCTGCAGCTCCCAGGTGTTAGAGTGCATCGCTGCATTCGGATCCTTTATAAGGATTTAACGCGCTTATGCTGATGGGTGCGATCATACCAACACTAATGCACCGGATCCCATCAGAACTCCGCAGTTAAGCGTGTTTGGGCGAGAGTAGTACTAGGATGGGTGACCTCCTGGGAAGTCCTCGTGTTGCACCCCTCTCTTTTTCTTCGGATTTTCTTTGTCGCCGGGCTTACCGTTTACGTCGGCCCAGCACGCTCGCTTCGTAGGCTTAGCCTGCCCCAGGCCAAAAATACGAGCCGCTGATCTCGTTTTGGGTGCTAATTTGGTGGCGGCGATCTCGAAATCCCCACGGGCTGCAGCTCCCAGGTGTTAGAGTGCATCGCTGCATTCGGATCCTTTATAAGGATTTAACGCGCTTATGCTGATGGGTGCGATCATACCAACACTAATGCACCGGATCCCATCAGAACTCCGCAGTTAAGCGTGTTTGGGCGAGAGTAGTACTAGGATGGGTGACCTCCTGGGAAGTCCTCGTGTTGCACCCCTCTCTTTTTCTTCGGATTTTCTTTGTCGCCGGGCTTACCGTTTACGTCGGCCCAGCACGCTCGCTTCGTAGGCTTAGCCTGCCCCAGGCCAAAAATACGAGCCGCTGATCTCGTTTTGGGTGCTAATTTGGTGGCGGCGATCTCGAAATCCCCTCGGGCTGCAGCTCCCAGGTGTTAGAGTGCATCGCTGCATTCGGATCCTTTATAAGGATTTAACGCGCTTATGCTGATGGGTGCGATCATACCAACACTAATGCACCGGATCCCATCAGAACTCCGCAGTTAAGCGTGTTTGGGCGAGAGTAGTACTAGGATGGGTGACCTCCTGGGAAGTCCTCGTGTTGCACCCCTCTCTTTTTCTTCGGATTTTCTTTGTCGCCGGGCTTACCGTTTACGACGGCCCAGCACGCTCGCTTCGTAGGCTTAGCCTGCCCCAGGCCAAAAATACGAGCCGCTGATCTCGTTTTGGGTGCTAATTTGGTGGCGGCGATCTCGAAATCCCCTCGGGCTGCAGCTCCCAGGTGTTAGAGTGCATCGCTGCATTCGGATCCTTTATAAGGATTTAACGCGCTTATGCTGATGGGTGCGATCATACCAACACTAATGCACCGGATCCCATCAGAACTCCGCAGTTAAGCGTGTTTGGGCGAGAGTAGTACTAGGATGGGTGACCTCCTGGGAAGTCCTCGTGTTGCACCCCTCTCTTTTTCTTCGGATTTTCTTTGTCGCCGGGCTTACCGTTTACGTCGGCCCAGCACGCTCGCTTCGTAGGCTTAGCCTGCCCCAGGCCAAAAATACGAGCCGCTGATCTCGTTTTGGGTGCTAATTTGGTGGCGGCGATCTCGAAATCCCCACGGGCTGCAGCTCCCAGGTGTTAGAGTGCATCGCTGCATTCGGATCCTTTATAAGGATTTAACGCGCTTATGCTGATGGGTGCGATCATACCAACACTAATGCACCGGATCCCATCAGAACTCCGCAGTTAAGCGTGTTTGGGCGAGAGTAGTACTAGGATGGGTGACCTCCTGGGAAGTCCTCGTGTTGCACCCCTCTCTTTTTCTTCGGATTTTCTTTGTCGCCGGGCTTACCGTTTACGTCGGCCCAGCACGCTCGCTTCGTAGGCTTAGCCTGCCCCAGGCCAAAAATACGAGCCGCTGATCTCGTTTTGGGTGCTAATTTGGTGGCGGCGATCTCGAAATCCCCACGGGCTGCAGCTCCCAGGTGTTAGAGTGCATCGCTGCATTCGGATCCTTTATAAGGATTTAACGCGCTTATGCTGATGGGTGCGATCATACCAACACTAATGCACCGGATCCCATCAGAACTCCGCAGTTAAGCGTGTTTGGGCGAGAGTAGTACTAGGATGGGTGACCTCCTGGGAAGTCCTCGTGTTGCACCCCTCTCTTTTTCTTCGGATTTTCTTTGTCGCCGGGCTTACCGTTTACGTCGGCCCAGCACGCTCGCTTCGTAGGCTTAGCCTGCCCCAGGCCAAAAATACGAGCCGCTGATCTCGTTTTGGGTGCTAATTTGGTGGCGGCGATCTCGAAATCCCCTCGGGCTGCAGCTCCCAGGTGTTAGAGTGCATCGCTGCATTCGGATCCTTTATAAGGATTTAACGCGCTTATGCTGATGGGTACGATCATACCAACACTAATGCACCGGATCCCATCAGAACTCCGCAGTTAAGCGTGTTTGGGCGAGAGTAGTACTAGGATGGGTGACCTCCTGGGAAGTCCTCGTGTTGCACCCCTCTCTTTTTCTTCGGATTTTCTTTGTCGCCGGGCTTACCGTTTACGTCGGCCCAGCACGCTCGCTTCGTAGGCTTAGCCTGCCCCAGGCCAAAAATACGAGCCGCTGATCTCGTTTTGGGTGCTAATTTGGTGGCGGCGATCTCGAAATCCCCTCGGGCTGCAGCTCCCAGGTGTTAGAGTGCATCGCTGCATTCGGATCCTTTATAAGGATTTAACGCGCTTATGCTGATGGGTGCGATCATACCAACACTAATGCACCGGATCCCATCAGAACTCCGCAGTTAAGCGTGTTTGGGCGAGAGTAGTACTAGGATGGGTGACCTCCTGGGAAGTCCTCGTGTTGCACCCCTCTCTTTTTCTTCGGATTTTCTTTGTCGCCGGGCTTACCGTTTACGTCGGCCCAGCACGCTCGCTTCGTAGGCTTAGCCTGCCCCAGGCCAAAAATACGAGCCGCTGATCTCGTTTTGGGTGCTAATTTGGTGGCGGCGATCTCGAAATCCCCACGGGCTGCAGCTCCCAGGTGTTAGAGTGCATCGCTGCATTCGGATCCTTTATAAGGATTTAACGCGCTTATGCTGATGGGTGCGATCATACCAACACTAATGCACCGGATCCCATCAGAACTCCGCAGTTAAGCGTGTTTGGGCGAGAGTAGTACTAGGATGGGTGACCTCCTGGGAAGTCCTCGTGTTGCACCCCTCTCTTTTTCTTCGGATTTTCTTTGTCGCCGGGCTTACCGTTTACGTCGGCCCAGCACGCTCGCTTCGTAGGCTTAGCCTGCCCCAGGCCAAAAATACGAGCCGCTGATCTCGTTTTGGGTGCTAATTTGGTGGCGGCGATCTCGAAATCCCCTCGGGCTGCAGCTCCCAGGTGTTAGAGTGCATCGCTGCATTCGGATCCTTTATAAGGATTTAACGCGCTTATGCTGATGGGTGCGATCATACCAACACTAATGCACCGGATCCCATCAGAACTCCGCAGTTAAGCGTGTTTGGGCGAGAGTAGTACTAGGATGGGTGACCTCCTGGGAAGTCCTCGTGTTGCACCCCTCTCTTTTTCTTCGGATTTTCTTTGTCGCCGGGCTTACCGTTTACGACGGCCCAGCACGCTCGCTTCGTAGGCTTAGCCTGCCCCAGGCCAAAAATACGAGCCGCTGATCTCGTTTTGGGTGCTAATTTGGTGGCGGCGATCTCGAAATCCCCTCGGGCTGCAGCTCCCAGGTGTTAGAGTGCATCGCTGCATTCGGATCCTTTATAAGGATTTAACGCGCTTATGCTGATGGGTGCGATCATACCAACACTAATGCACCGGATCCCATCAGAACTCCGCAGTTAAGCGTGTTTGGGCGAGAGTAGTACTAGGATGGGTGACCTCCTGGGAAGTCCTCGTGTTGCACCCCTCTCTTTTTCTTCGGATTTTCTTTGTCGCCGGGCTTACCGTTTACGTCGGCCCAGCACGCTCGCTTCGTAGGCTTAGCCTGCCCCAGGCCAAAAATACGAGCCGCTGATCTCGTTTTGGGTGCTAATTTGGTGGCGGCGATCTCGAAATCCCCACGGGCTGCAGCTCCCAGGTGTTAGAGTGCATCGCTGCATTCGGATCCTTTATAAGGATTTAACGCGCTTATGCTGATGGGTGCGATCATACCAACACTAATGCACCGGATCCCATCAGAACTCCGCAGTTAAGCGTGTTTGGGCGAGAGTAGTACTAGGATGGGTGACCTCCTGGGAAGTCCTCGTGTTGCACCCCTCTCTTTTTCTTCGGATTTTCTTTGTCGTCGGGCTTACCGTTTACGTCGGCCCAGCACGCTCGCTTCGTAGGCTTAGCCTGCCCCAGGCCAAAAATACGAGCCGCTGATCTCGTTTTGGGTGCTAATTTGGTGGCGGCGATCTCGAAATCCCCTCGGGCTGCAGCTCCCAGGTGTTAGAGTGCATCGCTGCATTCGGATCCTTTATAAGGATTTAACGCGCTTATGCTGATGGGTGCGATCATACCAACACTAATGCACCGGATCCCATCAGAACTCCGCAGTTAAGCGTGTTTGGGCGAGAGTAGTACTAGGATGGGTGACCTCCTGGGAAGTCCTCGTGTTGCACCCCTCTCTTTTTCTTCGGATTTTCTTTGTCGCCGGGCTTACCGTTTACGTCGGCCCAGCACGCTCGCTTCGTAGGCTTAGCCTGCCCCAGGCCAAAAATACGAGCCGCTGATCTCGTTTTGGGTGCTAATTTGGTGGCGGCGATCTCGAAATCCCCTCGGGCTGCAGCTCCCAGGTGTTAGAGTGCATCGCTGCATTCGGATCCTTTATAAGGATTTAACGCGCTTATGCTGATGGGTGCGATCATACCAACACTAATGCACCGGATCCCATCAGAACTCCGCAGTTAAGCGTGTTTGGGCGAGAGTAGTACTAGGATGGGTGACCTCCTGGGAAGTCCTCGTGTTGCACCCCTCTCTTTTTCTTCGGATTTTCTTTGTCGCCGGGCTTACCGTTTACGTCGGCCCAGCACGCTCGCTTCGTAGGCTTAGCCTGCCCCAGGCCAAAAATACGAGCCGCTGATCTCGTTTTGGGTGCTAATTTGGTGGCGGCGATCTCGAAATCCCCACGGGCTGCAGCTCCCAGGTGTTAGAGTGCATCGCTGCATTCGGATCCTTTATAAGGATTTAACGCGCTTATGCTGATGGGTGCGATCATACCAACACTAATGCACCGGATCCCATCAGAACTCCGCAGTTAAGCGTGTTTGGGCGAGAGTAGTACTAGGATGGGTGACCTCCTGGGAAGTCCTCGTGTTGCACCCCTCTCTTTTTCTTCGGATTTTCTTTGTCGCCGGGCTTACCGTTTACGTCGGCCCAGCACGCTCGCTTCGTAGGCTTAGCCTGCCCCAGGCCAAAAATACGAGCCGCTGATCTCGTTTTGGGTGCTAATTTGGTGGCGGCGATCTCGAAATCCCCTCGGGCTGCAGCTCCCAGGTGTTAGAGTGCATCGCTGCATTCGAATCCTTTATAAGGATTTAACGCGCTTATGCTGATGGGTGCGATCATACCAACACTAATGCACCGGATCCCATCAGAACTCCGCAGTTAAGCGTGTTTGGGCGAGAGTAGTACTAGGATGGGTGACCTCCTGGGAAGTCCTCGTGTTGCACCCCTCTCTTTTTCTTCGGATTTTCTTTGTCGCCGGGCTTACCGTTTACGTCGGCCCAGCACGCTCGCTTCGTAGGCTTAGCCTGCCCCAGGCCAAAAATACGAGCCGCTGATCTCGTTTTGGGTGCTAATTTGGTGGCGGCGATCTCGAAATCCCCTCGGGCTGCAGCTCCCAGGTGTTAGAGTGCATCGCTGCATTCGGATCCTTTATAAGGATTTAACGCGCTTATGCTGATGGGTGCGATCATACCAACACTAATGCACCGGATCCCATCAGAACTCCGCAGTTAAGCGTGTTTGGGCGAGAGTAGTACTAGGATGGGTGACCTCCTGGGAAGTCCTCGTGTTGCACCCCTCTCTTTTTCTTCGGATTTTCTTTGTCGCCGGGCTTACCGTTTACGTCGGCCCAGCACGCTCGCTTCGTAGGCTTAGCCTGCCCCAGGCCAAAAATACGAGCCGCTGATCTCGTTTTGGGTGCTAATTTGGTGGCGGCGATCTCGAAATCCCCACGGGCTGCAGCTCCCAGGTGTTAGAGTGCATCGCTGCATTCGGATCCTTTATAAGGATTTAACGCGCTTATGCTGATGGGTGCGATCATACCAACACTAATGCACCGGATCCCATCAGAACTCCGCAGTTAAGCGTGTTTGGGCGAGAGTAGTACTAGGATGGGTGACCTCCTGGGAAGTCCTCGTGTTGCACCCCTCTCTTTTTCTTCGGATTTTCTTTGTCGCCGGGCTTACCGTTTACGTCGGCCCAGCACGCTCGCTTCGTAGGCTTAGCCTGCCCCAGGCCAAAAATACGAGCCGCTGATCTCGTTTTGGGTGCTAATTTGGTGGCGGCGATCTCGAAATCCCCTCGGGCTGCAGCTCCCAGGTGTTAGAGTGCATCGCTGCATTCGGATCCTTTATAAGGATTTAACGCGCTTATGCTGATGGGTGCGATCATACCAACACTAATGCACCGGATCCCATCAGAACTCCGCAGTTAAGCGTGTTTGGGCGAGAGTAGTACTAGGATGGGTGACCTCCTGGGAAGTCCTCGTGTTGCACCCCTCTCTTTTTCTTCGGATTTTCTTTGTCGCCGGGCTTACCGTTTACGTCGGCCCAGCACGCTCGCTTCGTAGGCTTAGCCTGCCCCAGGCCAAAAATACGAGCCGCTGATCTCGTTTTGGGTGCTAATTTGGTGGCGGCGATCTCGAAATCCCCTCGGGCTGCAACTCCCAGGTGTTAGAGTGCATCGCTGCATTCGGATCCTTTATAAGGATTTAACGCGCTTATGCTGATGGGTGCGATCATACCAACACTAATGCACCGGATCCCATCAGAACTCCGCAGTTAAGCGTGTTTGGGCGAGAGTAGTACTAGGATGGGTGACCTCCTGGGAAGTCCTCGTGTTGCACCCCTCTCTTTTTCTTCGGATTTTCTTTGTCGCCGGGCTTACCGTTTACGTCGGCCCAGCACGCTCGCTTCGTAGGCTTAGCCTGCCCCAGGCCAAAAATACGAGCCGCTGATCTCGTTTTGGGTGCTAATTTGGTGGCGGCGATCTCGAAATCCCCACGGGCTGCAGCTCCCAGGTGTTAGAGTGCATCGCTGCATTCGGATCCTTTCTAAGGATTTAACGCGCTTATGCTGATGGGTGCGATCATACCAACACTAATGCACCGGATCCCATCAGAACTCCGCAGTTAAGCGTGTTTGGGCGAGAGTAGTACTAGGATGGGTGACCTCCTGGGAAGTCCTCGTGTTGCACCCCTCTCTTTTTCTTCGGATTTTCTTTGTCGCCGGGCTTACCGTTTACGTCGGCCCAGCACGCTCGCTTCGTAGGCTTAGCCTGCCCCAGGCCAAAAATACGAGCCGCTGATCTCGTTTTGGGTGCTAATTTGGTGGCGGCGATCTCGAAATCCCCTCGGGCTGCAGCTCCCAGGTGTTAGAGTGCATCGCTGCATTCGGATCCTTTATAAGGATTTAACGCGCTTATGCTGATGGGTGCGATCATACCAACACTAATGCACCGGATCCCATCAGAACTCCGCAGTTAAGCGTGTTTGGGCGAGAGTAGTACTAGGATGGGTGACCTCCTGGGAAGTCCTCGTGTTGCACCCCTCTCTTTTTCTTCGGATTTTCTTTGTCGCCGGGCTTACCGTTTACGTCGGCCCAGCACGCTCGCTTCGTAGGCTTAGCCTGCCCCAGGCCAAAAATACGAGCCGCTGATCTCGTTTTGGGTGCTAATTTGGTGGCGGCGATCTCGAAATCCCCTCGGGCTGCAGCTCCCAGGTGTTAGAGTGCATCGCTGCATTCGGATCCTTTATAAGGATTTAACGCGCTTATGCTGATGGGTGCGATCATACCAACACTAATGCACCGGATCCCATCAGAACTCCGCAGTTAAGCGTGTTTGGGCGAGAGTAGTACTAGGATGGGTGACCTCCTGGGAAGTCCTCGTGTTGCACCCCTCTCTTTTTCTTCGGATTTTCTTTGTCGCCGGGCTTACCGTTTACGTCGGCCCAGCACGCTCGCTTCGTAGGCTTAGCCTGCCCCAGGCCAAAAATACGAGCCGCTGATCTCGTTTTGGGTGCTAATTTGGTGGCGGCGATCTCGAAATCCCCACGGGCTGCAGCTCCCAGGTGTTAGAGTGCATCGCTGCATTCGGATCCTTTATAAGGATTTAACGCGCTTATGCTGATGGGTGCGATCATACCAACACTAATGCACCGGATCCCATCAGAACTCCGCAGTTAAGCGTGTTTGGGCGAGAGTAGTACTAGGATGGGTGACCTCCTGGGAAGTCCTCGTGTTGCACCCCTCTCTTTTTCTTCGGATTTTCTTTGTCGCCGGGCTTACCGTTTACGTCGGCCCAGCACGCTCGCTTCGTAGGCTTAGCCTGCCCCAGGCCAAAAATACGAGCCGCTGATCTCGTTTTGGGTGCTAATTTGGTGGCGGCGATCTCGAAATCCCCTCGGGCTGCAGCTCCCAGGTGTTAGAGTGCATCGCTGCATTCGGATCCTTTATAAGGATTTAACGCGCTTATGCTGATGGGTGCGATCATACCAACACTAATGCACCGGATCCCATCAGAACTCCGCAGTTAAGCGTGTTTGGGCGAGAGTAGTACTAGGATGGGTGACCTCCTGGGAAGTCCTCGTGTTGCACCCCTCTCTTTTTCTTCGGATTTTCTTTGTCGCCGGGCTTACCGTTTACGTCGGCCCAGCACGCTCGCTTCGTAGGCTTAGCCTGCCCCAGGCCAAAAATACGAGCCGCTGATCTCGTTTTGGGTGCTAATTTGGTGGCGGCGATCTCGAAATCCCCACGGGCTGCAGCTCCCAGGTGTTAGAGTGCATCGCTGCATTCGGATCCTTTATAAGGATTTAACGCGCTTATGCTGATGGGTGCGATCATACCAACACTAATGCACCGGATCCCATCAGAACTCCGCAGTTAAGCGTGTTTGGGCGAGAGTAGTACTAGGATGGGTGACCTCCTGGGAAGTCCTCGTGTTGCACCCCTCTCTTTTTCTTCGGATTTTCTTTGTCGCCGGGCTTACCGTTTACGTCGGCCCAGCACGCTCGCTTCGTAGGCTTAGCCTGCCCCAGGCCAAAAATACGAGCCGCTGATCTCGTTTTGGGTGCTAATTTGGTGGCGGCGATCTCGAAATCCCCTCGGGCTGCAGCTCCCAGGTGTTAGAGTGCATCGCTGCATTCGGATCCTTTATAAGGATTTAACGCGCTTATGCTGATGGGTGCGATCATACCAACACTAATGCACCGGATCCCATCAGAACTCCGCAGTTAAGCGTGTTTGGGCGAGAGTAGTACTAGGATGGGTGACCTCCTGGGAAGTCCTCGTGTTGCACCCCTCTCTTTTTCTTCGGATTTTCTTTGTCGCCGGGCTTACCGTTTACGTCGGCCCAGCACGCTCGCTTCGTAGGCTTAGCCTGCCCCAGGCCAAAAATACGAGCCGCTGATCTCGTTTTGGGTGCTAATTTGGTGGCGGCGATCTCGAAATCCCCACGGGCTGCAGCTCCCAGGTGTTAGAGTGCATCGCTGCATTCGGATCCTTTATAAGGATTTAACGCGCTTATGCTGATGGGTGCGATCATACCAACACTAATGCACCGGATCCCATCAGAACTCCGCAGTTAAGCGTGTTTGGGCGAGAGTAGTACTAGGATGGGTGACCTCCTGGGAAGTCCTCGTGTTGCACCCCTCTCTTTTTCTTCGGATTTTCTTTGTCGCCGGGCTTACCGTTTACGTCGGCCCAGCACGCTCGCTTCGTAGGCTTAGCCTGCCCCAGGCCAAAAATACGAGCCGCTGATCTCGTTTTGGGTGCTAATTTGGTGGCGGCGATCTCGAAATCCCCTCGGGCTGCAGCTCCCAGGTGTTAGAGTGCATCGCTGCATTCGGATCCTTTATAAGGATTTAACGCGCTTATGCTGATGGGTGCGATCATACCAACACTAATGCACCGGATCCCATCAGAACTCCGCAGTTAAGCGTGTTTGGGCGAGAGTAGTACTAGGATGGGTGACCTCCTGGGAAGTCCTCGTGTTGCACCCCTCTCTTTTTCTTCGGATTTTCTTTGTCGCCGGGCTTACCGTTTACGTCGGCCCAGCACGCTCGCTTCGTAGGCTTAGCCTGCCCCAGGCCAAAAATACGAGCCGCTGATCTCGTTTTGGGTGCTAATTTGGTGGCGGCGATCTCGAAATCCCCACGGGCTGCAGCTCCCAGGTGTTAGAGTGCATCGCTGCATTCGGATCCTTTATAAGGATTTAACGCGCTTATGCTGATGGGTGCGATCATACCAACACTAATGCACCGGATCCCATCAGAACTCCGCAGTTAAGCGTGTTTGGGCGAGAGTAGTACTAGGATGGGTGACCTCCTGGGAAGTCCTCGTGTTGCACCCCTCTCTTTTTCTTCGGATTTTCTTTGTCGCCGGGCTTACCGTTTACGTCGGCCCAGCACGCTCGCTTCGTAGGCTTAGCCTGCCCCAGGCCAAAAATACGAGCCGCTGATCTCGTTTTGGGTGCTAATTTGGTGGCGGCGATCTCGAAATCCCCTCGGGCTGCAGCTCCCAGGTGTTAGAGTGCATCGCTGCATTCGGATCCTTTATAAGGATTTAACGCGCTTATGCTGATGGGTGCGATCATACCAACACTAATGCACCGGATCCCATCAGAACTCCGCAGTTAAGCGTGTTTGGGCGAGAGTAGTACTAGGATGGGTGACCTCCTGGGAAGTCCTCGTGTTGCACCCCTCTCTTTTTCTTCGGATTTTCTTTGTCGCCGGGCTTACCGTTTACGTCGGCCCAGCACGCTCGCTTCGTAGGCTTAGCCTGCCCCAGGCCAAAAATACGAGCCGCTGATCTCGTTTTGGGTGCTAATTTGGTGGCGGCGATCTCGAAATCCCCACGGGCTGCAGCTCCCAGGTGTTAGAGTGCATCGCTGCATTCGGATCCTTTATAAGGATTTAACGCGCTTATGCTGATGGGTGCGATCATACCAACACTAATGCACCGGATCCCATCAGAACTCCGCAGTTAAGCGTGTTTGGGCGAGAGTAGTACTAGGATGGGTGACCTCCTGGGAAGTCCTCGTGTTGCACCCCTCTCTTTTTCTTCGGATTTTCTTTGTCGCCGGGCTTACCGTTTACGTCGGCCCAGCACGCTCGCTTCGTAGGCTTAGCCTGCCCCAGGCCAAAAATACGAGCCGCTGATCTCGTTTTGGGTGCTAATTTGGTGGCGGCGATCTCGAAATCCCCTCGGGCTGCAGCTCCCAGGTGTTAGAGTGCATCGCTGCATTCGGATCCTTTATAAGGATTTAACGCGCTTATGCTGATGGGTGCGATCATACCAACACTAATGCACCGGATCCCATCAGAACTCCGCAGTTAAGCGTGTTTGGGCGAGAGTAGTACTAGGATGGGTGACCTCCTGGGAAGTCCTCGTGTTGCACCCCTCTCTTTTTCTTCGGATTTTCTTTGTCGCCGGGCTTACCGTTTACGTCGGCCCAGCACGCTCGCTTCGTAGGCTTAGCCTGCCCCAGGCCAAAAATACGAGCCGCTGATCTCGTTTTGGGTGCTAATTTGGTGGCAGCGATCTCGAAATCCCCACGGGCTGCAGCTCCCAGGTGTTAGAGTGCATCGCTGCATTCGGATCCTTTATAAGGATTTAACGCGCTTATGCTGATGGGTGCGATCATACCAACACTAATGCACCGGATCCCATCAGAACTCCGCAGTTAAGCGTGTTTGGGCGAGAGTAGTACTAGGATGGGTGACCTCCTGGGAAGTCCTCGTGTTGCACCCCTCTCTTTTTCTTCGGATTTTCTTTGTCGCCGGGCTTACCGTTTACGTCGGCCCAGCACGCTCGCTTCGTAGGCTTAGCCTGCCCCAGGCCAAAAATACGAGCCGCTGATCTCGTTTTGGGTGCTAATTTGGTGGCGGCGATCTCGAAATCCCCTCGGGCTGCAGCTCCCAGGTGTTAGAGTGCATCGCTGCATTCGGATCCTTTATAAGGATTTAACGCGCTTATGCTGATGGGTGCGATCATACCAACACTAATGCACCGGATCCCATCAGAACTCCGCAGTTAAGCGTGTTTGGGCGAGAGTAGTACTAGGATGGGTGACCTCCTGGGAAGTCCTCGTGTTGCACCCCTCTCTTTTTCTTCGGATTTTCTTTGTCGCCGGGCTTACCGTTTACGTCGGCCCAGCACGCTCGCTTCGTAGGCTTAGCCTGCCCCAGGCCAAAAATACGAGCCGCTGATCTCGTTTTGGGTGCTAATTTGGTGGCGGCGATCTCGAAATCCCCACGGGCTGCAGCTCCCAGGTGTTAGAGTGCATCGCTGCATTCGGATCCTTTATAAGGATTTAACGCGCTTATGCTGATGGGTGCGATCATACCAACACTAATGCACCGGATCCCATCAGAACTCCGCAGTTAAGCGTGTTTGGGCGAGAGTAGTACTAGGATGGGTGACCTCCTGGGAAGTCCTCGTGTTGCACCCCTCTCTTTTTCTTCGGATTTTCTTTGTCGCCGGGCTTACCGTTTACGTCGGCCCAGCACGCTCGCTTCGTAGGCTTAGCCTGCCCCAGGCCAAAAATACGAGCCGCTGATCTCGTTTTGGGTGCTAATTTGGTGGCGGCGATCTCGAAATCCCCTCGGGCTGCAGCTCCCAGGTGTTAGAGTGCATCGCTGCATTCGGATCCTTTATAAGGATTTAACGCGCTTATGCTGATGGGTGCGATCATACCAACACTAATGCACCGGATCCCATCAGAACTCCGCAGTTAAGCGTGTTTGGGCGAGAGTAGTACTAGGATGGGTGACCTCCTGGGAAGTCCTCGTGTTGCACCCCTCTCTTTTTCTTCGGATTTTCTTTGTCGCCGGGCTTACCGTTTACGTCGGCCCAGCACGCTCGCTTCGTAGGCTTAGCCTGCCCCAGGCCAAAAATACGAGCCGCTGATCTCGTTTTGGGTGCTAATTTGGTGGCGGCGATCTCGAAATCCCCTCGGGCTGCAGCTCCCAGGTGTTAGAGTGCATCGCTGCATTCGGATCCTTTATAAGGATTTAACGCGCTTATGCTGATGGGTGCGATCATACCAACACTAATGCACCGGATCCCATCAGAACTCCGCAGTTAAGCGTGTTTGGGCGAGAGTAGTACTAGGATGGGTGACCTCCTGGGAAGTCCTCGTGTTGCACCCCTCTCTTTTTCTTCGGATTTTCTTTGTCGCCGGGCTTACCGTTTACGTCGGCCCAGCACGCTCGCTTCGTAGGCTTAGCCTGCCCCAGGCCAAAAATACGAGCCGCTGATCTCGTTTTGGGTGCTAATTTGGTGGCGGCGATCTCGAAATCCCCACGGGCTGCAGCTCCCAGGTGTTAGAGTGCATCGCTGCATTCGGATCCTTTATAAGGATTTAACGCGCTTATGCTGATGGGTGCGATCATACCAACACTAATGCACCGGATCCCATCAGAACTCCGCAGTTAAGCGTGTTTGGGCGAGAGTAGTACTAGGATGGGTGACCTCCTGGGAAGTCCTCGTGTTGCACCCCTCTCTTTTTCTTCGGATTTTCTTTGTCGCCGGGCTTACCGTTTACGTCGGCCCAGCACGCTCGCTTCGTAGGCTTAGCCTGCCCCAGGCCAAAAATACGAGCCGCTGATCTCGTTTTGGGTGCTAATTTGGTGGCGGCGATCTCGAAATCCCCTCGAGCTGCAGCTCCCAGGTGTTAGAGTGCATCGCTGCATTCGGATCCTTTATAAGGATTTAACGCGCTTATGCTGATGGGTGCGATCATACCAACACTAATGCACCGGATCCTATCAGAACTCCGCAGTTAAGCGTGTTTGGGCGAGAGTAGTACTAGGATGGGTGACCTCCTGGGAAGTCCTCGTGTTGCACCCCTCTCTTTTTCTTCGGATTTTCTTTGTCGCCGGGCTTACCGTTTACGTCGGCCCAGCACGCTCGCTTCGTAGGCTTAGCCTGCCCCAGGCCAAAAATACGAGCCGCTGATCTCGTTTTGGGTGCTAATTTGGTGGCGGCGATCTCGAAATCCCCACGGGCTGCAGCTCCCAGGTGTTAGAGTGCATCGCTGCATTCGGATCCTTTATAAGGATTTAACGCGCTTATGCTGATGGGTGCGATCATACCAACACTAATGCACCGGATCCCATCAGAACTCCGCAGTTAAGCGTGTTTGGGCGAGAGTAGTACTAGGATGGGTGACCTCCTGGGAAGTCCTCGTGTTGCACCCCTCTCTTTTTCTTCGGATTTTCTTTGTCGCCGGGCTTACCGTTTACGTCGGCCCAGCACGCTCGCTTCGTAGGCTTAGCCTGCCCCAGGCCAAAAATACGAGCCGCTGATCTCGTTTTGGGTGCTAATTTGGTGGCGGCGATCTCGAAATCCCCACGGGCTGCAGCTCCCAGGTGTTAGAGTGCATCGCTGCATTCGGATCCTTTATAAGGATTTAACGCGCTTATGCTGATGGGTGCGATCATACCAACACTAATGCACCGGATCCCATCAGAACTCCGCAGTTAAGCGTGTTTGGGCGAGAGTAGTACTAGGATGGGTGACCTCCTGGGAAGTCCTCGTGTTGCACCCCTCTCTTTTTCTTCGGATTTTCTTTGTCGCCGGGCTTACCGTTTACGTCGGCCCAGCACGCTCGCTTCGTAGGCTTAGCCTGCCCCAGGCCAAAAATACGAGCCGCTGATCTCGTTTTGGGTGCTAATTTGGTGGCGGCGATCTCGAAATCCCCTCGGGCTGCAGCTCCCAGGTGTTAGAGTGCATCGCTGCATTCGGATCCTTTATAAGGATTTAACGCGCTTATGCTGATGGGTGCGATCATACCAACACTAATGCACCGGATCCCATCAGAACTCCGCAGTTAAGCGTGTTTGGGCGAGAGTAGTACTAGGATGGGTGACCTCCTGGGAAGTCCTCGTGTTGCACCCCTCTCTTTTTCTTCGGATTTTCTTTGTCGCCGGGCTTACCGTTTACGTCGGCCCAGCACGCTCGCTTCGTAGGCTTAGCCTGCCCCAGGCCAAAAATACGAGCCGCTGATCTCGTTTTGGGTGCTAATTTGGTGGCGGCGATCTCGAAATCCCCACGGGCTGCAGCTCCCAGGTGTTAGAGTGCATCGCTGCATTCGGATCCTTTATAAGGATTTAACGCGCTTATGCTGATGGGTGCGATCATACCAACACTAATGCACCGGATCCCATCAGAACTCCGCAGTTAAGCGTGTTTGGGCGAGAGTAGTACTAGGATGGGTGACCTCCTGGGAAGTCCTCGTGTTGCACCCCTCTCTTTTTCTTCGGATTTTCTTTGTCGCCGGGCTTACCGTTTACGTCGGCCCAGCACGCTCGCTTCGTAGGCTTAGCCTGCCCCAGGCCAAAAATACGAGCCGCTGATCTCGTTTTGGGTGCTAATTTGGTGGCGGCGATCTCGAAATCCCCTCGGGCTGCAGCTCCCAGGTGTTAGAGTGCATCGCTGCATTCGGATCCTTTATAAGGATTTAACGCGCTTATGCTGATGGGTGCGATCATACCAACACTAATGCACCGGATCCCATCAGAACTCCGCAGTTAAGCGTGTTTGGGCGAGAGTAGTACTAGGATGGGTGACCTCCTGGGAAGTCCTCGTGTTGCACCCCTCTCTTTTTCTTCGGATTTTCTTTGTCGCCGGGCTTACCGTTTACGTCGGCCCAGCACGCTCGCTTCGTAGGCTTAGCCTGCCCCAGGCCAAAAATACGAGCCGCTGATCTCGTTTTGGGTGCTAATTTGGTGGCGGCGATCTCGAAATCCCCTCGGGCTGCAGCTCCCAGGTGTTAGAGTGCATCGCTGCATTCGGATCCTTTATAAGGATTTAACGCGCTTATGCTGATGGGTGCGATCATACCAACACTAATGCACCGGATCCCATCAGAACTCCGCAGTTAAGCGTGTTTGGGCGAGAGTAGTACTAGGATGGGTGACCTCCTGGGAAGTCCTCGTGTTGCACCCCTCTCTTTTTCTTCGGATTTTCTTTGTCGCCGGGCTTACCGTTTACGTCGGCCCAGCACGCTCGCTTCGTAGGCTTAGCCTGCCCCAGGCCAAAAATACGAGCCGCTGATCTCGTTTTGGGTGCTAATTTGGTGGCGGCGATCTCGAAATCCCCTCGGGCTGCAGCTCCCAGGTGTTAGAGTGCATCGCTGCATTCGGATCCTTTATAAGGATTTAACGCGCTTATGCTGATGGGTGCGATCATACCAACACTAATGCACCGGATCCCATCAGAACTCCGCAGTTAAGCGTGTTTGGGCGAGAGTAGTACTAGGATGGGTGACCTCCTGGGAAGTCCTCGTGTTGCACCCCTCTCTTTTTCTTCGGATTTTCTTTGTCGCCGGGCTTACCGTTTACGTCGGCCCAGCACGCTCGCTTCGTAGGCTTAGCCTGCCCCAGGCCAAAAATACGAGCCGCTGATCTCGTTTTGGGTGCTAATTTGGTGGCGGCGATCTCGAAATCCCCACGGGCTGCAGCTCCCAGGTGTTAGAGTGCATCGCTGCATTCGGATCCTTTATAAGGATTTAACGCGCTTATGCTGATGGGTGCGATCATACCAACACTAATGCACCGGATCCCATTAGAACTCCGCAGTTAAGCGTGTTTGGGCGAGAGTAGTACTAGGATGGGTGACCTCCTGGGAAGTCCTCGTGTTGCACCCCTCTCTTTTTCTTCGGATTTTCTTTGTCGCCGGGCTTACCGTTTACGTCGGCCCAGCACGCTCGCTTCGTAGGCTTAGCCTGCCCCAGGCCAAAAATACGAGCCGCTGATCTCGTTTTGGGTGCTAATTTGGTGGCGGCGATCTCGAAATCCCCTCGGGCTGCAGCTCCCAGGTGTTAGAGTGCATCGCTGCATTCGGATCCTTTATAAGGATTTAACGCGCTTATGCTGATGGGTGCGATCATACCAACACTAATGCACCGGATCCCATCAGAACTCCGCAGTTAAGCGTGTTTGGGCGAGAGTAGTACTAGGATGGGTGACCTCCTGGGAAGTCCTCGTGTTGCACCCCTCTCTTTTTCTTCGGATTTTCTTTGTCGCCGGGCTTACCGTTTACGTCGGCCCAGCACGCTCGCTTCGTAGGCTTAGCCTGCCCCAGGCCAAAAATACGAGCCGCTGATCTCGTTTTGGGTGCTAATTTGGTGGCGGCGATCTCGAAATCCCCACGGGCTGCAGCTCCCAGGTGTTAGAGTGCATCGCTGCATTCGGATCCTTTATAAGGATTTAACGCGCTTATGCTGATGGGTGCGATCATACCAACACTAATGCACCGGATCCCATCAGAACTCCGCAGTTAAGCGTGTTTGGGCGAGAGTAGAACTAGGATGGGTGACCTCCTGGGAAGTCCTCGTGTTGCACCCCTCTCTTTTTCTTCGGATTTTCTTTGTCGCCGGGCTTACCGTTTACGTCGGCCCAGCACGCTCGCTTCGTAGGCTTAGCCTGCCCCAGGCCAAAAATACGAGCCGCTGATCTCGTTTTGGGTGCTAATTTGGTGGCGGCGATCTCGAAATCCCCTCGGGCTGCAGCTCCCAGGTGTTAGAGTGCATCGCTGCATTCGGATCCTTTATAAGGATTTAACGCGCTTATGCTGATGGGTGCGATCATACCAACACTAATGCACCGGATCCCATCAGAACTCCGCAGTTAAGCGTGTTTGGGCGAGAGTAGTACTAGGATGGGTGACCTCCTGGGAAGTCCTCGTGTTGCACCCCTCTCTTTTTCTTCGGATTTTCTTTGTCGCCGGGCTTACCGTTTACGTCGGCCCAGCACGCTCGCTTCGTAGGCTTAGCCTGCCCCAGGCCAAAAATACGAGCCGCTGATCTCGTTTTGGGTGCTAATTTGGTGGCGGCGATCTCGAAATCCCCACGGGCTGCAGCTCCCAGGTGTTAGAGTGCATCGCTGCATTCGGATCCTTTATAAGGATTTAACGCGCTTATGCTGATGGGTGCGATCATACCAACACTAATGCACCGGATCCCATCAGAACTCCGCAGTTAAGCGTGTTTGGGCGAGAGTAGTACTAGGATGGGTGACCTCCTGGGAAGTCCTCGTGTTGCACCCCTCTCTTTTTCTTCGGATTTTCTTTGTCGCCGGGCTTACCGTTTACGTCGGCCCAGCACGCTCGCTTCGTAGGCTTAGCCTGCCCCAGGCCAAAAATACGAGCCGCTGATCTCGTTTTGGGTGCTAATTTGGTGGCGGCGATCTCGAAATCCCCTCGGGCTGCAGCTCCCAGGTGTTAGAGTGCATCGCTGCATTCGGATCCTTTATAAGGATTTAACGCGCTTATGCTGATGGGTGCGATCATACCAACACTAATGCACCGGATCCCATCAGAACTCCGCAGTTAAGCGTGTTTGGGCGAGAGTAGTACTAGGATGGGTGACCTCCTGGGAAGTCCTCGTGTTGCACCCCTCTCTTTTTCTTCGGATTTTCTTTGTCGCCGGGCTTACCGTTTACGTCGGCCCAGCACGCTCGCTTCGTAGGCTTAGCCTGCCCCAGGCCAAAAATACGAGCCGCTGATCTCGTTTTGGGTGCTAATTTGGTGGCGGCGATCTCGAAATCCCCACGGGCTGCAGCTCCCAGGTGTTAGAGTGCATCGCTGCATTCGGATCCTTTATAAGGATTTAACGCGCTTATGCTGATGGGTGCGATCATACCAACACTAATGCACCGGATCCCATCAGAACTCCGCAGTTAAGCGTGTTTGGGCGAGAGTAGTACTAGGATGGGTGACCTCCTGGGAAGTCCTCGTGTTGCACCCCTCTCTTTTTCTTCGGATTTTCTTTGTCGCCGGGCTTACCGTTTACGTCGGCCCAGCACGCTCGCTTCGTAGGCTTAGCCTGCCCCAGGCCAAAAATACGAGCCGCTGATCTCGTTTTGGGTGCTAATTTGGTGGCGGCGATCTCGAAATCCCCTCGGGCTGCAGCTCCCAGGTGTTAGAGTGCATCGCTGCATTCGGATCCTTTATAAGGATTTAACGCGCTTATGCTGATGGGTGCGATCATACCAACACTAATGCACCGGATCCCATCAGAACTCCGCAGTTAAGCGTGTTTGGGCGAGAGTAGTACTAGGATGGGTGACCTCCTGGGAAGTCCTCGTGTTGCACCCCTCTCTTTTTCTTCGGATTTTCTTTGTCGCCGGGCTTACCGTTTACGTCGGCCCAGCACGCTCGCTTCGTAGGCTTAGCCTGCCCCAGGCCAAAAATACGAGCCGCTGATCTCGTTTTGGGTGCTAATTTGGTGGCGGCGATCTCGAAATCCCCACGGGCTGCAGCTCCCAGGTGTTAGAGTGCATCGCTGCATTCGGATCCTTTATAAGGATTTAACGCGCTTATGCTGATGGGTGCGATCATACCAACACTAATGCACCGGATCCCATCAGAACTCCGCAGTTAAGCGTGTTTGGGCGAGAGTAGTACTAGGATGGGTGACCTCCTGGGAAGTCCTCGTGTTGCACCCCTCTCTTTTTCTTCGGATTTTCTTTGTCGTCGGGCTTACCGTTTACGTCGGCCCAGCACGCTCGCTTCGTAGGCTTAGCCTGCCCCAGGCCAAAAATACGAGCCGCTGATCTCGTTTTGGGTGCTAATTTGGTGGCGGCGATCTCGAAATCCCCTCGGGCTGCAGCTCCCAGGTGTTAGAGTGCATCGCTGCATTCGGATCCTTTATAAGGATTTAACGCGCTTATGCTGATGGGTGCGATCATACCAACACTAATGCACCGGATCCCATCAGAACTCCGCAGTTAAGCGTGTTTGGGCGAGAGTAGTACTAGGATGGGTGACCTCCTGGGAAGTCCTCGTGTTGCACCCCTCTCTTTTTCTTCGGATTTTCTTTGTCGCCGGGCTTACCGTTTACGTCGGCCCAGCACGCTCGCTTCGTAGGCTTAGCCTGCCCCAGGCCAAAAATACGAGCCGCTGATCTCGTTTTGGGTGCTAATTTGGTGGCGGCGATCTCGAAATCCCCTCGGGCTGCAGCTCCCAGGTGTTAGAGTGCATCGCTGCATTCGGATCCTTTATAAGGATTTAACGCGCTTATGCTGATGGGTGCGATCATACCAACACTAATGCACCGGATCCCATCAGAACTCCGCAGTTAAGCGTGTTTGGGCGAGAGTAGTACTAGGATGGGTGACCTCCTGGGAAGTCCTCGTGTTGCACCCCTCTCTTTTTCTTCGGATTTTCTTTGTCGCCGGGCTTACCGTTTACGTCGGCCCAGCACGCTCGCTTCGTAGGCTTAGCCTGCCCCAGGCCAAAAATACGAGCCGCTGATCTCGTTTTGGGTGCTAATTTGGTGGCGGCGATCTCGAAATCCCCACGGGCTGCAGCTCCCAGGTGTTAGAGTGCATCGCTGCATTCGGATCCTTTATAAGGATTTAACGCGCTTATGCTGATGGGTGCGATCATACCAACACTAATGCACCGGATCCCATCAGAACTCCGCAGTTAAGCGTGTTTGGGCGAGAGTAGTACTAGGATGGGTGACCTCCTGGGAAGTCCTCGTGTTGCACCCCTCTCTTTTTCTTCGGATTTTCTTTGTCGCCGGGCTTACCGTTTACGTCGGCCCAGCACGCTCGCTTCGTAGGCTTAGCCTGCCCCAGGCCAAAAATACGAGCCGCTGATCTCGTTTTGGGTGCTAATTTGGTGGCGGCGATCTCGAAATCCCCTCGGGCTGCAGCTCCCAGGTGTTAGAGTGCATCGCTGCATTCGGATCCTTTATAAGGATTTAACGCGCTTATGCTGATGGGTGCGATCATACCAACACTAATGCACCGGATCCCATCAGAACTCCGCAGTTAAGCGTGTTTGGGCGAGAGTAGTACTAGGATGGGTGACCTCCTGGGAAGTCCTCGTGTTGCACCCCTCTCTTTTTCTTCGGATTTTCTTTGTCGCCGGGCTTACCGTTTACGTCGGCCCAGCACGCTCGCTTCGTAGGCTTAGCCTGCCCCAGGCCAAAAATACGAGCCGCTGATCTCGTTTTGGGTGCTAATTTGGTGGCGGCGATCTCGAAATCCCCTCGGGCTGCAGCTCCCAGGTGTTAGAGTGCATCGCTGCATTCGGATCCTTTATAAGGATTTAACGCGCTTATGCTGATGGGTGCGATCATACCAACACTAATGCACCGGATCCCATCAGAACTCCGCAGTTAAGCGTGTTTGGGCGAGAGTAGTACTAGGATGGGTGACCTCCTGGGAAGTCCTCGTGTTGCACCCCTCTCTTTTTCTTCGGATTTTCTTTGTCGCCGGGCTTACCGTTTACGTCGGCCCAGCACGCTCGCTTCGTAGGCTTAGCCTGCCCCAGGCCAAAAATACGAGCCGCTGATCTCGTTTTGGGTGCTAATTTGGTGGCGGCGATCTCGAAATCCCCACGGGCTGCAGCTCCCAGGTGTTAGAGTGCATCGCTGCATTCGGATCCTTTATAAGGATTTAACGCGCTTATGCTGATGGGTGCGATCATACCAACACTAATGCACCGGATCCCATTAGAACTCCGCAGTTAAGCGTGTTTGGGCGAGAGTAGTACTAGGATGGGTGACCTCATGGGAAGTCCTCGTGTTGCACCCCTCTCTTTTTCTTCGGATTTTCTTTGTCGCCGGGCTTACCGTTTACGTCGGCCCAGCACGCTCGCTTCGTAGGCTTAGCCTGCCCCAGGCCAAAAATACGAGCCGCTGATCTCGTTTTGGGTGCTAATTTGGTGGCGGCGATCTCGAAATCCCCTCGGGCTGCAGCTCCCAGGTGTTAGAGTGCATCGCTGCATTCGGATCCTTTATAAGGATTTAACGCGCTTATGCTGATGGGTGCGATCATACCAACACTAATGCACCGGATCCCATCAGAACTCCGCAGTTAAGCGTGTTTGGGCGAGAGTAGTACTAGGATGGGTGACCTCCTGGGAAGTCCTCGTGTTGCACCCCTCTCTTTTTCTTCGGATTTTCTTTGTCGCCGGGCTTACCGTTTACGTCGGCCCAGCACGCTCGCTTCGTAGGCTTAGCCTGCCCCAGGCCAAAAATACGAGCCGCTGATCTCGTTTTGGGTGCTAATTTGGTGGCGGCGATCTCGAAATCCCCACGGGCTGCAGCTCCCAGGTGTTAGAGTGCATCGCTGCATTCGGATCCTTTATAAGGATTTAACGCGCTTATGCTGATGGGTGCGATCATACCAACACTAATGCACCGGATCCCATCAGAACTCCGCAGTTAAGCGTGTTTGGGCGAGAGTAGAACTAGGATGGGTGACCTCCTGGGAAGTCCTCGTGTTGCACCCCTCTCTTTTTCTTCGGATTTTCTTTGTCGCCGGGCTTACCGTTTACGTCGGCCCAGCACGCTCGCTTCGTAGGCTTAGCCTGCCCCAGGCCAAAAATACGAGCCGCTGATCTCGTTTTGGGTGCTAATTTGGTGGCGGCGATCTCGAAATCCCCTCGGGCTGCAGCTCCCAGGTGTTAGAGTGCATCGCTGCATTCGGATCCTTTATAAGGATTTAACGCGCTTATGCTGATGGGTGCGATCATACCAACACTAATGCACCGGATCCCATCAGAACTCCGCAGTTAAGCGTGTTTGGGCGAGAGTAGTACTAGGATGGGTGACCTCCTGGGAAGTCCTCGTGTTGCACCCCTCTCTTTTTCTTCGGATTTTCTTTGTCGCCGGGCTTACCGTTTACGTCGGCCCAGCACGCTCGCTTCGTAGGCTTAGCCTGCCCCAGGCCAAAAATACGAGCCGCTGATCTCGTTTTGGGTGCTAATTTGGTGGCGGCGATCTCGAAATCCCCACGGGCTGCAGCTCCCAGGTGTTAGAGTGCATCGCTGCATTCGGATCCTTTATAAGGATTTAACGCGCTTATGCTGATGGGTGCGATCATACCAACACTAATGCACCGGATCCCATCAGAACTCCGCAGTTAAGCGTGTTTGGGCGAGAGTAGTACTAGGATGGGTGACCTCCTGGGAAGTCCTCGTGTTGCACCCCTCTCTTTTTCTTCGGATTTTCTTTGTCGCCGGGCTTACCGTTTACGTCGGCCCAGCACGCTCGCTTCGTAGGCTTAGCCTGCCCCAGGCCAAAAATACGAGCCGCTGATCTCGTTTTGGGTGCTAATTTGGTGGCGGCGATCTCGAAATCCCCTCGGGCTGCAGCTCCCAGGTGTTAGAGTGCATCGCTGCATTCGGATCCTTTATAAGGATTTAACGCGCTTATGCTGATGGGTGCGATCATACCAACACTAATGCACCGGATCCCATCAGAACTCCGCAGTTAAGCGTGTTTGGGCGAGAGTAGTACTAGGATGGGTGACCTCCTGGGAAGTCCTCGTGTTGCACCCCTCTCTTTTTCTTCGGATTTTCTTTGTCGCCGGGCTTACCGTTTACGTCGGCCCAGCACGCTCGCTTCGTAGGCTTAGCCTGCCCCAGGCCAAAAATACGAGCCGCTGATCTCGTTTTGGGTGCTAATTTGGTGGCGGCGATCTCGAAATCCCCACGGGCTGCAGCTCCCAGGTGTTAGAGTGCATCGCTGCATTCGGATCCTTTATAAGGATTTAACGCGCTTATGCTGATGGGTGCGATCATACCAACACTAATGCACCGGATCCCATCAGAACTCCGCAGTTAAGCGTGTTTGGGCGAGAGTAGTACTAGGATGGGTGACCTCCTGGGAAGTCCTCGTGTTGCACCCCTCTCTTTTTCTTCGGATTTTCTTTGTCGCCGGGCTTACCGTTTACGTCGGCCCAGCACGCTCGCTTCGTAGGCTTAGCCTGCCCCAGGCCAAAAATACGAGCCGCTGATCTCGTTTTGGGTGCTAATTTGGTGGCGGCGATCTCGAAATCCCCTCGGGCTGCAGCTCCCAGGTGTTAGAGTGCATCGCTGCATTCGGATCCTTTATAAGGATTTAACGCGCTTATGCTGATGGGTGCGATCATACCAACACTAATGCACCGGATCCCATCAGAACTCCGCAGTTAAGCGTGTTTGGGCGAGAGTAGTACTAGGATGGGTGACCTCCTGGGAAGTCCTCGTGTTGCACCCCTCTCTTTTTCTTCGGATTTTCTTTGTCGCCGGGCTTACCGTTTACGTCGGCCCAGCACGCTCGCTTCGTAGGCTTAGCCTGCCCCAGGCCAAAAATACGAGCCGCTGATCTCGTTTTGGGTGCTAATTTGGTGGCGGCGATCTCGAAATCCCCACGGGCTGCAGCTCCCAGGTGTTAGAGTGCATCGCTGCATTCGGATCCTTTATAAGGATTTAACGCGCTTATGCTGATGGGTGCGATCATACCAACACTAATGCACCGGATCCCATCAGAACTCCGCAGTTAAGCGTGTTTGGGCGAGAGTAGTACTAGGATGGGTGACCTCCTGGGAAGTCCTCGTGTTGCACCCCTCTCTTTTTCTTCGGATTTTCTTTGTCGTCGGGCTTACCGTTTACGTCGGCCCAGCACGCTCGCTTCGTAGGCTTAGCCTGCCCCAGGCCAAAAATACGAGCCGCTGATCTCGTTTTGGGTGCTAATTTGGTGGCGGCGATCTCGAAATCCCCTCGGGCTGCAGCTCCCAGGTGTTAGAGTGCATCGCTGCATTCGGATCCTTTATAAGGATTTAACGCGCTTATGCTGATGGGTGCGATCATACCAACACTAATGCACCGGATCCCATCAGAACTCCGCAGTTAAGCGTGTTTGGGCGAGAGTAGTACTAGGATGGGTGACCTCCTGGGAAGTCCTCGTGTTGCACCCCTCTCTTTTTCTTCGGATTTTCTTTGTCGCCGGGCTTACCGTTTACGTCGGCCCAGCACGCTCGCTTCGTAGGCTTAGCCTGCCCCAGGCCAAAAATACGAGCCGCTGATCTCGTTTTGGGTGCTAATTTGGTGGCGGCGATCTCGAAATCCCCTCGGGCTGCAGCTCCCAGGTGTTAGAGTGCATCGCTGCATTCGGATCCTTTATAAGGATTTAACGCGCTTATGCTGATGGGTGCGATCATACCAACACTAATGCACCGGATCCCATCAGAACTCCGCAGTTAAGCGTGTTTGGGCGAGAGTAGTACTAGGATGGGTGACCTCCTGGGAAGTCCTCGTGTTGCACCCCTCTCTTTTTCTTCGGATTTTCTTTGTCGCCGGGCTTACCGTTTACGTCGGCCCAGCACGCTCGCTTCGTAGGCTTAGCCTGCCCCAGGCCAAAAATACGAGCCGCTGATCTCGTTTTGGGTGCTAATTTGGTGGCGGCGATCTCGAAATCCCCACGGGCTGCAGCTCCCAGGTGTTAGAGTGCATCGCTGCATTCGGATCCTTTATAAGGATTTAACGCGCTTATGCTGATGGGTGCGATCATACCAACACTAATGCACCGGATCCCATCAGAACTCCGCAGTTAAGCGTGTTTGGGCGAGAGTAGTACTAGGATGGGTGACCTCCTGGGAAGTCCTCGTGTTGCACCCCTCTCTTTTTCTTCGGATTTTCTTTGTCGCCGGGCTTACCGTTTACGTCGGCCCAGCACGCTCGCTTCGTAGGCTTAGCCTGCCCCAGGCCAAAAATACGAGCCGCTGATCTCGTTTTGGGTGCTAATTTGGTGGCGGCGATCTCGAAATCCCCTCGGGCTGCAGCTCCCAGGTGTTAGAGTGCATCGCTGCATTCGGATCCTTTATAAGGATTTAACGCGCTTATGCTGATGGGTGCGATCATACCAACACTAATGCACCGGATCCCATCAGAACTCCGCAGTTAAGCGTGTTTGGGCGAGAGTAGTACTAGGATGGGTGACCTCCTGGGAAGTCCTCGTGTTGCACCCCTCTCTTTTTCTTCGGATTTTCTTTGTCGCCGGGCTTACCGTTTACGTCGGCCCAGCACGCTCGCTTCGTAGGCTTAGCCTGCCCCAGGCCAAAAATACGAGCCGCTGATCTCGTTTTGGGTGCTAATTTGGTGGCGGCGATCTCGAAATCCCCTCGGGCTGCAGCTCCCAGGTGTTAGAGTGCATCGCTGCATTCGGATCCTTTATAAGGATTTAACGCGCTTATGCTGATGGGTGCGATCATACCAACACTAATGCACCGGATCCCATCAGAACTCCGCAGTTAAGCGTGTTTGGGCGAGAGTAGTACTAGGATGGGTGACCTCCTGGGAAGTCCTCGTGTTGCACCCCTCTCTTTTTCTTCGGATTTTCTTTGTCGCCGGGCTTACCGTTTACGTCGGCCCAGCACGCTCGCTTCGTAGGCTTAGCCTGCCCCAGGCCAAAAATACGAGCCGCTGATCTCGTTTTGGGTGCTAATTTGGTGGCGGCGATCTCGAAATCCCCACGGGCTGCAGCTCCCAGGTGTTAGAGTGCATCGCTGCATTCGGATCCTTTATAAGGATTTAACGCGCTTATGCTGATGGGTGCGATCATACCAACACTAATGCACCGGATCCCATCAGAACTCCGCAGTTAAGCGTGTTTGGGCGAGAGTAGTACTAGGATGGGTGACCTCCTGGGAAGTCCTCGTGTTGCACCCCTCTCTTTTTCTTCGGATTTTCTTTGTCGCCGGGCTTACCGTTTACGTCGGCCCAGCACGCTCGCTTCGTAGGCTTAGCCTGCCCCAGGCCAAAAATACGAGCCGCTGATCTCGTTTTGGGTGCTAATTTGGTGGCGGCGATCTCGAAATCCCCTCGGGCTGCAGCTCCCAGGTGTTAGAGTGCATCGCTGCATTCGGATCCTTTATAAGGATTTAACGCGCTTATGCTGATGGGTGCGATCATACCAACACTAATGCACCAGATCCCATCAGAACTCCGCAGTTAAGCGTGTTTGGGCGAGAGTAGTACTAGGATGGGTGACCTCCTGGGAAGTCCTCGTGTTGCACCCCTCTCTTTTTCTTCGGATTTTCTTTGTCGCCGGGCTTACCGTTTACGTCGGCCCAGCACGCTCGCTTCGTAGGCTTAGCCTGCCCCAGGCCAAAAATACGAGCCGCTGATCTCGTTTTGGGTGCTAATTTGGTGGCGGCGATCTCGAAATCCCCACGGGCTGCAGCTCCCAGGTGTTAGAGTGCATCGCTGCATTCGGATCCTTTATAAGGATTTAACGCGCTTATGCTGATGGGTGCGATCATACCAACACTAATGCACCGGATCCCATCAGAACTCCGCAGTTAAGCGTGTTTGGGCGAGAGTAGTACTAGGATGGGTGACCTCCTGGGAAGTCCTCGTGTTGCACCCCTCTCTTTTTCTTCGGATTTTCTTTGTCGCCGGGCTTACCGTTTACGTCGGCCCAGCACGCTCGCTTCGTAGGCTTAGCCTGCCCCAGGCCAAAAATACGAGCCGCTGATCTCGTTTTGGGTGCTAATTTGGTGGCGGCGATCTCGAAATCCCCTCGGGCTGCAGCTCCCAGGTGTTAGAGTGCATCGCTGCATTCGGATCCTTTATAAGGATTTAACGCGCTTATGCTGATGGGTGCGATCATACCAACACTAATGCACCGGATCCCATCAGAACTCCGCAGTTAAGCGTGTTTGGGCGAGAGTAGTACTAGGATGGGTGACCTCCTGGGAAGTCCTCGTGTTGCACCCCTCTCTTTTTCTTCGGATTTTCTTTGTCGCCGGGCTTACCGTTTACGTCGGCCCAGCACGCTCGCTTCGTAGGCTTAGCCTGCCCCAGGCCAAAAATACGAGCCGCTGATCTCGTTTTGGGTGCTAATTTGGTGGCGGCGATCTCGAAATCCCCACGGGCTGCAGCTCCCAGGTGTTAGAGTGCATCGCTGCATTCGGATCCTTTATAAGGATTTAACGCGCTTATGCTGATGGGTGCGATCATACCAACACTAATGCACCGGATCCCATCAGAACTCCGCAGTTAAGCGTGTTTGGGCGAGAGTAGTACTAGGATGGGTGACCTCCTGGGAAGTCCTCGTGTTGCACCCCTCTCTTTTTCTTCGGATTTTCTTTGTCGCCGGGCTTACCGTTTACGTCGGCCCAGCACGCTCGCTTCGTAGGCTTAGCCTGCCCCAGGCCAAAAATACGAGCCGCTGATCTCGTTTTGGGTGCTAATTTGGTGGCGGCGATCTCGAAATCCCCTCGGGCTGCAGCTCCCAGGTGTTAGAGTGCATCGCTGCATTCGGATCCTTTATAAGGATTTAACGCGCTTATGCTGATGGGTGCGATCATACCAACACTAATGCACCGGATCCCATCAGAACTCCGCAGTTAAGCGTGTTTGGGCGAGAGTAGTACTAGGATGGGTGACCTCCTGGGAAGTCCTCGTGTTGCACCCCTCTCTTTTTCTTCGGATTTTCTTTGTCGCCGGGCTTACCGTTTACGTCGGCCCAGCACGCTCGCTTCGTAGGCTTAGCCTGCCCCAGGCCAAAAATACGAGCCGCTGATCTCGTTTTGGGTGCTAATTTGGTGGCGGCGATCTCGAAATCCCCACGGGCTGCAGCTCCCAGGTGTTAGAGTGCATCGCTGCATTCGGATCCTTTATAAGGATTTAACGCGCTTATGCTGATGGGTGCGATCATACCAACACTAATGCACCGGATCCCATCAGAACTCCGCAGTTAAGCGTGTTTGGGCGAGAGTAGTACTAGGATGGGTGACCTCCTGGGAAGTCCTCGTGTTGCACCCCTCTCTTTTTCTTCGGATTTTCTTTGTCGCCGGGCTTACCGTTTACGTCGGCCCAGCACGCTCGCTTCGTAGGCTTAGCCTGCCCCAGGCCAAAAATACGAGCCGCTGATCTCGTTTTGGGTGCTAATTTGGTGGCGGCGATCTCGAAATCCCCTCGGGCTGCAGCTCCCAGGTGTTAGAGTGCATCGCTGCATTCGGATCCTTTATAAGGATTTAACGCGCTTATGCTGATGGGTGCGATCATACCAACACTAATGCACCGGATCCCATCAGAACTCCGCAGTTAAGCGTGTTTGGGCGAGAGTAGTACTAGGATGGGTGACCTCCTGGGAAGTCCTCGTGTTGCACCCCTCTCTTTTTCTTCGGATTTTCTTTGTCGCCGGGCTTACCGTTTACGTCGGCCCAGCACGCTCGCTTCGTAGGCTTAGCCTGCCCCAGGCCAAAAATACGAGCCGCTGATCTCGTTTTGGGTGCTAATTTGGTGGCGGCGATCTCGAAATCCCCACGGGCTGCAGCTCCCAGGTGTTAGAGTGCATCGCTGCATTCGGATCCTTTATAAGGATTTAACGCGCTTATGCTGATGGGTGCGATCATACCAACACTAATGCACCGGATCCCATCAGAACTCCGCAGTTAAGCGTGTTTGGGCGAGAGTAGTACTAGGATGGGTGACCTCCTGGGAAGTCCTCGTGTTGCACCCCTCTCTTTTTCTTCGGATTTTCTTTGTCGCCGGGCTTACCGTTTACGTCGGCCCAGCACGCTCGCTTCGTAGGCTTAGCCTGCCCCAGGCCAAAAATACGAGCCGCTGATCTCGTTTTGGGTGCTAATTTGGTGGCGGCGATCTCGAAATCCCCTCGGGCTGCAGCTCCCAGGTGTTAGAGTGCATCGCTGCATTCGGATCCTTTATAAGGATTTAACGCGCTTATGCTGATGGGTGCGATCATACCAACACTAATGCACCGGATCCCATCAGAACTCCGCAGTTAAGCGTGTTTGGGCGAGAGTAGTACTAGGATGGGTGACCTCCTGGGAAGTCCTCGTGTTGCACCCCTCTCTTTTTCTTCGGATTTTCTTTGTCGCCGGGCTTACCGTTTACGTCGGCCCAGCACGCTCGCTTCGTAGGCTTAGCCTGCCCCAGGCCAAAAATACGAGCCGCTGATCTCGTTTTGGGTGCTAATTTGGTGGCGGCGATCTCGAAATCCCCACGGGCTGCAGCTCCCAGGTGTTAGAGTGCATCGCTGCATTCGGATCCTTTATAAGGATTTAACGCGCTTATGCTGATGGGTGCGATCATACCAACACTAATGCACCGGATCCCATCAGAACTCCGCAGTTAAGCGTGTTTGGGCGAGAGTAGTACTAGGATGGGTGACCTCCTGGGAAGTCCTCGTGTTGCACCCCTCTCTTTTTCTTCGGATTTTCTTTGTCGCCGGGCTTACCGTTTACGTCGGCCCAGCACGCTCGCTTCGTAGGCTTAGCCTGCCCCAGGCCAAAAATACGAGCCGCTGATCTCGTTTTGGGTGCTAATTTGGTGGCGGCGATCTCGAAATCCCCTCGGGCTGCAGCTCCCAGGTGTTAGAGTGCATCGCTGCATTCGGATCCTTTATAAGGATTTAACGCGCTTATGCTGATGGGTGCGATCATACCAACACTAATGCACCGGATCCCATCAGAACTCCGCAGTTAAGCGTGTTTGGGCGAGAGTAGTACTAGGATGGGTGACCTCCTGGGAAGTCCTCGTGTTGCACCCCTCTCTTTTTCTTCGGATTTTCTTTGTCGCCGGGCTTACCGTTTACGTCGGCCCAGCACGCTCGCTTCGTAGGCTTAGCCTGCCCCAGGCCAAAAATACGAGCCGCTGATCTCGTTTTGGGTGCTAATTTGGTGGCGGCGATCTCGAAATCCCCTCGGGCTGCAGCTCCCAGGTGTTAGAGTGCATCGCTGCATTCGGATCCTTTATAAGGATTTAACGCGCTTATGCTGATGGGTGCGATCATACCAACACTAATGCACCGGATCCCATCAGAACTCCGCAGTTAAGCGTGTTTGGGCGAGAGTAGTACTAGGATGGGTGACCTCCTGGGAAGTCCTCGTGTTGCACCCCTCTCTTTTTCTTCGGATTTTCTTTGTCGCCGGGCTTACCGTTTACGTCGGCCCAGCACGCTCGCTTCGTAGGCTTAGCCTGCCCCAGGCCAAAAATACGAGCCGCTGATCTCGTTTTGGGTGCTAATTTGGTGGCGGCGATCTCGAAATCCCCACGGGCTGCAGCTCCCAGGTGTTAGAGTGCATCGCTGCATTCGGATCCTTTATAAGGATTTAACGCGCTTATGCTGATGGGTGCGATCATACCAACACTAATGCACCGGATCCCATCAGAACTCCGCAGTTAAGCGTGTTTGGGCGAGAGTAGTACTAGGATGGGTGACCTCCTGGGAAGTCCTCGTGTTGCACCCCTCTCTTTTTCTTCGGATTTTCTTTGTCGCCGGGCTTACCGTTTACGTCGGCCCAGCACGCTCGCTTCGTAGGCTTAGCCTGCCCCAGGCCAAAAATACGAGCCGCTGATCTCGTTTTGGGTGCTAATTTGGTGGCGGCGATCTCGAAATCCCCTCGGGCTGCAGCTCCCAGGTGTTAGAGTGCATCGCTGCATTCGGATCCTTTATAAGGATTTAACGCGCATATGCTGATGGGTGCGATCATACCAACACTAATGCACCGGATCCCATCAGAACTCCGCAGTTAAGCGTGTTTGGGCGAGAGTAGTACTAGGATGGGTGACCTCCTGGGAAGTCCTCGTGTTGCACCCCTCTCTTTTTCTTCGGATTTTCTTTGTCGCCGGGCTAACCGTTTACGTCGGCCCAGCACGCTCGCTTCGTAGGCTTAGCCTGCCCCAGGCCAAAAATACGAGCCGCTGATCTCGTTTTGGGTGCTAATTTGGTGGCGGCGATCTCGAAATCCCCACGGGCTGCAACTCCCAGGTGTTAGAGTGCATCGCTGCATTCGGATCCTTTATAAGGATTTAACGCGCTTATGCTGATGGGTGCGATCATACCAACACTAATGCACCGGATCCCATCAGAACTCCGCAGTTAAGCGTGTTTGGGCGAGAGTAGTACTAGGATGGGTGACCTCCTGGGAAGTCCTCGTGTTGCACCCCTCTCTTTTTCTTCGGATTTTCTTTGTCGCCGGGCTTACCGTTTACGTCGGCCCAGCACGCTCGCTTCGTAGGCTTAGCCTGCCCCAGGCCAAAAATACGAGCCGCTGATCTCGTTTTGGGTGCTAATTTGGTGGCGGCGATCTCGAAATCCCCACGGGCTGCAGCTCCCAGGTGTTAGAGTGCATCGCTGCATTCGGATCCTTTATAAGGATTTAACGCGCTTATGCTGATGGGTGCGATCATACCAACACTAATGCACCGGATCCCATCAGAACTCCGCAGTTAAGCGTGTTTGGGCGAGAGTAGTACTAGGATGGGTGACCTCCTGGGAAGTCCTCGTGTTGCACCCCTCTCTTTTTCTTCGGATTTTCTTTGTCGCCGGGCTTACCGTTTACGTCGGCCCAGCACGCTCGCTTCGTAGGCTTAGCCTGCCCCAGGCCAAAAATACGAGCCGCTGATCTCGTTTTGGGTGCTAATTTGGTGGCGGCGATCTCGAAATCCCCTCGGGCTGCAGCTCCCAGGTGTTAGAGTGCATCGCTGCATTCGGATCCTTTATAAGGATTTAACGCGCTTATGCTGATGGGTGCGATCATACCAACACTAATGCACCGGATCCCATCAGAACTCCGCAGTTAAGCGTGTTTGGGCGAGAGTAGTACTAGGATGGGTGACCTCCTGGGAAGTCCTCGTGTTGCACCCCTCTCTTTTTCTTCGGATTTTCTTTGTCGCCGGGCTTACCGTTTACGTCGGCCCAGCACGCTCGCTTCGTAGGCTTAGCCTGCCCCAGGCCAAAAATACGAGCCGCTGATCTCGTTTTGGGTGCTAATTTGGTGGCGGCGATCTCGAAATCCCCTCGGGCTGCAGCTCCCAGGTGTTAGAGTGCATCGCTGCATTCGGATCCTTTATAAGGATTTAACGCGCTTATGCTGATGGGTGCGATCATACCAACACTAATGCACCGGATCCCATCAGAACTCCGCAGTTAAGCGTGTTTGGGCGAGAGTAGTACTAGGATGGGTGACCTCCTGGGAAGTCCTCGTGTTGCACCCCTCTCTTTTTCTTCGGATTTTCTTTGTCGCCGGGCTTACCGTTTACGTCGGCCCAGCACGCTCGCTTCGTAGGCTTAGCCTGCCCCAGGCCAAAAATACGAGCCGCTGATCTCGTTTTGGGTGCTAATTTGGTGGCGGCGATCTCGAAATCCCCACGGGCTGCAGCTCCCAGGTGTTAGAGTGCATCGCTGCATTCGGATCCTTTATAAGGATTTAACGCGCTTATGCTGATGGGTGCGATCATACCAACACTAATGCACCGGATCCCATCAGAACTCCGCAGTTAAGCGTGTTTGGGCGAGAGTAGTACTAGGATGGGTGACCTCCTGGGAAGTCCTCGTGTTGCACCCCTCTCTTTTTCTTCGGATTTTCTTTGTCGCCGGGCTTACCGTTTACGTCGGCCCAGCACGCTCGCTTCGTAGGCTTAGCCTGCCCCAGGCCAAAAATACGAGCCGCTGATCTCGTTTTGGGTGCTAATTTGGTGGCGGCGATCTCGAAATCCCCACGGGCTGCAGCTCCCAGGTGTTAGAGTGCATCGCTGCATTCGGATCCTTTATAAGGATTTAACGCGCTTATGCTGATGGGTGCGATCATACCAACACTAATGCACCGGATCCCATCAGAACTCCGCAGTTAAGCGTGTTTGGGCGAGAGTAGTACTAGGATGGGTGACCTCCTGGGAAGTCCTCGTGTTGCACCCCTCTCTTTTTCTTCGGATTTTCTTTGTCGCCGGGCTTACCGTTTACGTCGGCCCAGCACGCTCGCTTCGTAGGCTTAGCCTGCCCCAGGCCAAAAATACGAGCCGCTGATCTCGTTTTGGGTGCTAATTTGGTGGCGGCGATCTCGAAATCCCCACGGGCTGCAGCTCCCAGGTGTTAGAGTGCATCGCTGCATTCGGATCCTTTATAAGGATTTAACGCGCTTATGCTGATGGGTGCGATCATACCAACACTAATGCACCGGATCCCATCAGAACTCCGCAGTTAAGCGTGTTTGGGCGAGAGTAGTACTAGGATGGGTGACCTCCTGGGAAGTCCTCGTGTTGCACCCCTCTCTTTTTCTTCGGATTTTCTTTGTCGCCGGGCTTACCGTTTACGTCGGCCCAGCACGCTCGCTTCGTAGGCTTAGCCTGCCCCAGGCCAAAAATACGAGCCGCTGATCTCGTTTTGGGTGCTAATTTGGTGGCGGCGATCTCGAAATCCCCTCGGGCTGCAGCTCCCAGGTGTTAGAGTGCATCGCTGCATTCGGATCCTTTATAAGGATTTAACGCGCTTATGCTGATGGGTGCGATCATACCAACACTAATGCACCGGATCCCATCAGAACTCCGCAGTTAAGCGTGTTTGGGCGAGAGTAGTACTAGGATGGGTGACCTCCTGGGA
This sequence comes from Quercus engelmannii, assembly GCA_029955605.1. Lineage (NCBI taxonomy): Eukaryota > Viridiplantae > Streptophyta > Magnoliopsida > Fagales > Fagaceae > Quercus > Quercus engelmannii. The sequence continues at coordinate 65,920 of JARPSG010000092.1, forward strand.
AGTCCTCGTGTTGCACCCCTCTCTTTTTCTTCGGATTTTCTTTGTCGCCGGGCTTACCGTTTACGTCGGCCCAGCACGCTCGCTTCGTAGGCTTAGCCTGCCCCAGGCCAAAAATACGAGCCGCTGATCTCGTTTTGGGTGCTAATTTGGTGGCGGCGATCTCGAAATCCCCACGGGCTGCAGCTCCCAGGTGTTAGAGTGCATCGCTGCATTCGGATCCTTTATAAGGATTTAACGCGCTTATGCTGATGGGTGCGATCATACCAACACTAATGCACCGGATCCCATCAGAACTCCGCAGTTAAGCGTGTTTGGGCGAGAGTAGTACTAGGATGGGTGACCTCCTGGGAAGTCCTCGTGTTGCACCCCTCTCTTTTTCTTCGGATTTTCTTTGTCGCCGGGCTTACCGTTTACGTCGGCCCAGCACGCTCGCTTCGTAGGCTTAGCCTGCCCCAGGCCAAAAATACGAGCCGCTGATCTCGTTTTGGGTGCTAATTTGGTGGCGGCGATCTCGAAATCCCCTCGGGCTGCAGCTCCCAGGTGTTAGAGTGCATCGCTGCATTCGGATCCTTTATAAGGATTTAACGCGCTTATGCTGATGGGTGCGATCATACCAACACTAATGCACCGGATCCCATCAGAACTCCGCAGTTAAGCGTGTTTGGGCGAGAGTAGTACTAGGATGGGTGACCTCCTGGGAAGTCCTCGTGTTGCACCCCTCTCTTTTTCTTCGGATTTTCTTTGTCGCCGGGCTTACCGTTTACGTCGGCCCAGCACGCTCGCTTCGTAGGCTTAGCCTGCCCCAGGCCAAAAATACGAGCCGCTGATCTCGTTTTGGGTGCTAATTTGGTGGCGGCGATCTCGAAATCCCCACGGGCTGCAGCTCCCAGGTGTTAGAGTGCATCGCTGCATTCGGATCCTTTATAAGGATTTAACGCGCTTATGCTGATGGGTGCGATCATACCAACACTAATGCACCGGATCCCATCAGAACTCCGCAGTTAAGCGTGTTTGGGCGAGAGTAGTACTAGGATGGGTGACCTCCTGGGAAGTCCTCGTGTTGCACCCCTCTCTTTTTCTTCGGATTTTCTTTGTCGCCGGGCTTACCGTTTACGTCGGCCCAGCACGCTCGCTTCGTAGGCTTAGCCTGCCCCAGGCCAAAAATACGAGCCGCTGATCTCGTTTTGGGTGCTAATTTGGTGGCGGCGATCTCGAAATCCCCTCGGGCTGCAGCTCCCAGGTGTTAGAGTGCATCGCTGCATTCGGATCCTTTATAAGGATTTAACGCGCTTATGCTGATGGGTGCGATCATACCAACACTAATGCACCGGATCCCATCAGAACTCCGCAGTTAAGCGTGTTTGGGCGAGAGTAGTACTAGGATGGGTGACCTCCTGGGAAGTCCTCGTGTTGCACCCCTCTCTTTTTCTTCGGATTTTCTTTGTCGCCGGGCTTACCGTTTACGTCGGCCCAGCACGCTCGCTTCGTAGGCTTAGCCTGCCCCAGGCCAAAAATACGAGCCGCTGATCTCGTTTTGGGTGCTAATTTGGTGGCGGCGATCTCGAAATCCCCACGGGCTGCAGCTCCCAGGTGTTAGAGTGCATCGCTGCATTCGGATCCTTTATAAGGATTTAACGCGCTTATGCTGATGGGTGCGATCATACCAACACTAATGCACCGGATCCCATCAGAACTCCGCAGTTAAGCGTGTTTGGGCGAGAGTAGTACTAGGATGGGTGACCTCCTGGGAAGTCCTCGTGTTGCACCCCTCTCTTTTTCTTCGGATTTTCTTTGTCGCCGGGCTTACCGTTTACGTCGGCCCAGCACGCTCGCTTCGTAGGCTTAGCCTGCCCCAGGCCAAAAATACGAGCCGCTGATCTCGTTTTGGGTGCTAATTTGGTGGCGGCGATCTCGAAATCCCCTCGGGCTGCAGCTCCCAGGTGTTAGAGTGCATCGCTGCATTCGGATCCTTTATAAGGATTTAACGCGCTTATGCTGATGGGTGCGATCATACCAACACTAATGCACCGGATCCCATCAGAACTCCGCAGTTAAGCGTGTTTGGGCGAGAGTAGTACTAGGATGGGTGACCTCCTGGGAAGTCCTCGTGTTGCACCCCTCTCTTTTTCTTCGGATTTTCTTTGTCGCCGGGCTTACCGTTTACGTCGGCCCAGCACGCTCGCTTCGTAGGCTTAGCCTGCCCCAGGCCAAAAATACGAGCCGCTGATCTCGTTTTGGGTGCTAATTTGGTGGCGGCGATCTCGAAATCCCCTCGGGCTGCAGCTCCCAGGTGTTAGAGTGCATCGCTGCATTCGGATCCTTTATAAGGATTTAACGCGCTTATGCTGATGGGTGCGATCATACCAACACTAATGCACCGGATCCCATCAGAACTCCGCAGTTAAGCGTGTTTGGGCGAGAGTAGTACTAGGATGGGTGACCTCCTGGGAAGTCCTCGTGTTGCACCCCTCTCTTTTTCTTCGGATTTTCTTTGTCGCCGGGCTTACCGTTTACGTCGGCCCAGCACGCTCGCTTCGTAGGCTTAGCCTGCCCCAGGCCAAAAATACGAGCCGCTGATCTCGTTTTGGGTGCTAATTTGGTGGCGGCGATCTCGAAATCCCCACGGGCTGCAGCTCCCAGGTGTTAGAGTGCATCGCTGCATTCGGATCCTTTATAAGGATTTAACGCGCTTATGCTGATGGGTGCGATCATACCAACACTAATGCACCGGATCCCATCAGAACTCCGCAGTTAAGCGTGTTTGGGCGAGAGTAGTACTAGGATGGGTGACCTCCTGGGAAGTCCTCGTGTTGCACCCCTCTCTTTTTCTTCGGATTTTCTTTGTCGCCGGGCTTACCGTTTACGTCGGCCCAGCACGCTCGCTTCGTAGGCTTAGCCTGCCCCAGGCCAAAAATACGAGCCGCTGATCTCGTTTTGGGTGCTAATTTGGTGGCGGCGATCTCGAAATCCCCTCGGGCTGCAGCTCCCAGGTGTTAGAGTGCATCGCTGCATTCGGATCCTTTATAAGGATTTAACGCGCTTATGCTGATGGGTGCGATCATACCAACACTAATGCACCGGATCCCATCAGAACTCCGCAGTTAAGCGTGTTTGGGCGAGAGTAGTACTAGGATGGGTGACCTCCTGGGAAGTCCTCGTGTTGCACCCCTCTCTTTTTCTTCGGATTTTCTTTGTCGCCGGGCTTACCGTTTACGTCGGCCCAGCACGCTCGCTTCGTAGGCTTAGCCTGCCCCAGGCCAAAAATACGAGCCGCTGATCTCGTTTTGGGTGCTAATTTGGTGGCGGCGATCTCGAAATCCCCTCGGGCTGCAGCTCCCAGGTGTTAGAGTGCATCGCTGCATTCGGATCCTTTATAAGGATTTAACGCGCTTATGCTGATGGGTGCGATCATACCAACACTAATGCACCGGATCCCATCAGAACTCCGCAGTTAAGCGTGTTTGGGCGAGAGTAGTACTAGGATGGGTGACCTCCTGGGAAGTCCTCGTGTTGCACCCCTCTCTTTTTCTTCGGATTTTCTTTGTCGCCGGGCTTACCGTTTACGTCGGCCCAGCACGCTCGCTTCGTAGGCTTAGCCTGCCCCAGGCCAAAAATACGAGCCGCTGATCTCGTTTTGGGTGCTAATTTGGTGGCGGCGATCTCGAAATCCCCTCGGGCTGCAGCTCCCAGGTGTTAGAGTGCATCGCTGCATTCGGATCCTTTATAAGGATTTAACGCGCTTATGCTGATGGGTGCGATCATACCAACACTAATGCACCGGATCCCATCAGAACTCCGCAGTTAAGCGTGTTTGGGCGAGAGTAGTACTAGGATGGGTGACCTCCTGGGAAGTCCTCGTGTTGCACCCCTCTCTTTTTCTTCGGATTTTCTTTGTCGCCGGGCTTACCGTTTACGTCGGCCCAGCACGCTCGCTTCGTAGGCTTAGCCTGCCCCAGGCCAAAAATACGAGCCGCTGATCTCGTTTTGGGTGCTAATTTGGTGGCGGCGATCTCGAAATCCCCACGGGCTGCAGCTCCCAGGTGTTAGAGTGCATCGCTGCATTCGGATCCTTTATAAGGATTTAACGCGCTTATGCTGATGGGTGCGATCATACCAACACTAATGCACCGGATCCCATCAGAACTCCGCAGTTAAGCGTGTTTGGGCGAGAGTAGTACTAGGATGGGTGACCTCCTGGGAAGTCCTCGTGTTGCACCCCTCTCTTTTTCTTCGGATTTTCTTTGTCGCCGGGCTTACCGTTTACGTCGGCCCAGCACGCTCGCTTCGTAGGCTTAGCCTGCCCCAGGCCAAAAATACGAGCCGCTGATCTCGTTTTGGGTGCTAATTTGGTGGCGGCGATCTCGAAATCCCCTCGGGCTGCAGCTCCCAGGTGTTAGAGTGCATCGCTGCATTCGGATCCTTTATAAGGATTTAACGCGCTTATGCTGATGGGTGCGATCATACCAACACTAATGCACCGGATCCCATCAGAACTCCGCAGTTAAGCGTGTTTGGGCGAGAGTAGTACTAGGATGGGTGACCTCCTGGGAAGTCCTCGTGTTGCACCCCTCTCTTTTTCTTCGGATTTTCTTTGTCGCCGGGCTAACCGTTTACGTCGGCCCAGCACGCTCGCTTCGTAGGCTTAGCCTGCCCCAGGCCAAAAATACGAGCCGCTGATCTCGTTTTGGGTGCTAATTTGGTGGCGGCGATCTCGAAATCCCCACGGGCTGCAGCTCCCAGGTGTTAGAGTGCATCGCTGCATTCGGATCCTTTATAAGGATTTAACGCGCTTATGCTGATGGGTGCGATCATACCAACACTAATGCACCGGATCCCATCAGAACTCCGCAGTTAAGCGTGTTTGGGCGAGAGTAGTACTAGGATGGGTGACCTCCTGGGAAGTCCTCGTGTTGCACCCCTCTCTTTTTCTTCGGATTTTCTTTGTCGCCGGGCTTACCGTTTACGTCGGCCCAGCACGCTCGCTTCGTAGGCTTAGCCTGCCCCAGGCCAAAAATACGAGCCGCTGATCTCGTTTTGGGTGCTAATTTGGTGGCGGCGATCTCGAAATCCCCACGGGCTGCAGCTCCCAGGTGTTAGAGTGCATCGCTGCATTCGGATCCTTTATAAGGATTTAACGCGCTTATGCTGATGGGTGCGATCATACCAACACTAATGCACCGGATCCCATCAGAACTCCGCAGTTAAGCGTGTTTGGGCGAGAGTAGTACTAGGATGGGTGACCTCCTGGGAAGTCCTCGTGTTGCACCCCTCTCTTTTTCTTCGGATTTTCTTTGTCGCCGGGCTTACCGTTTACGTCGGCCCAGCACGCTCGCTTCGTAGGCTTAGCCTGCCCCAGGCCAAAAATACGAGCCGCTGATCTCGTTTTGGGTGCTAATTTGGTGGCGGCGATCTCGAAATCCCCTCGGGCTGCAACTCCCAGGTGTTAGAGTGCATCGCTGCATTCGGATCCTTTATAAGGATTTAACGCGCTTATGCTGATGGGTGCGATCATACCAACACTAATGCACCGGATCCCATCAGAACTCCGCAGTTAAGCGTGTTTGGGCGAGAGTAGTACTAGGATGGGTGACCTCCTGGGAAGTCCTCGTGTTGCACCCCTCTCTTTTTCTTCGGATTTTCTTTGTCGCCGGGCTTACCGTTTACGTCGGCCCAGCACGCTCGCTTCGTAGGCTTAGCCTGCCCCAGGCCAAAAATACGAGCCGCTGATCTCGTTTTGGGTGCTAATTTGGTGGCGGCGATCTCGAAATCCCCTCGGGCTGCAGCTCCCAGGTGTTAGAGTGCATCGCTGCATTCGGATCCTTTATAAGGATTTAACGCGCTTATGCTGATGGGTGCGATCATACCAACACTAATGCACCGGATCCCATCAGAACTCCGCAGTTAAGCGTGTTTGGGCGAGAGTAGTACTAGGATGGGTGACCTCCTGGGAAGTCCTCGTGTTGCACCCCTCTCTTTTTCTTCGGATTTTCTTTGTCGCCGGGCTTACCGTTTACGTCGGCCCAGCACGCTCGCTTCGTAGGCTTAGCCTGCCCCAGGCCAAAAATACGAGCCGCTGATCTCGTTTTGGGTGCTAATTTGGTGGCGGCGATCTCGAAATCCCCACGGGCTGCAGCTCCCAGGTGTTAGAGTGCATCGCTGCATTCGGATCCTTTATAAGGATTTAACGCGCTTATGCTGATGGGTGCGATCATACCAACACTAATGCACCGGATCCCATCAGAACTCCGCAGTTAAGCGTGTTTGGGCGAGAGTAGTACTAGGATGGGTGACCTCCTGGGAAGTCCTCGTGTTGCACCCCTCTCTTTTTCTTCGGATTTTCTTTGTCGCCGGGCTTACCGTTTACGTCGGCCCAGCACGCTCGCTTCGTAGGCTTAGCCTGCCCCAGGCCAAAAATACGAGCCGCTGATCTCGTTTTGGGTGCTAATTTGGTGGCGGCGATCTCGAAATCCCCTCGGGCTGCAGCTCCCAGGTGTTAGAGTGCATCGCTGCATTCGGATCCTTTATAAGGATTTAACGCGCTTATGCTGATGGGTGCGATCATACCAACACTAATGCACCGGATCCCATCAGAACTCCGCAGTTAAGCGTGTTTGGGCGAGAGTAGTACTAGGATGGGTGACCTCCTGGGAAGTCCTCGTGTTGCACCCCTCTCTTTTTCTTCGGATTTTCTTTGTCGCCGGGCTTACCGTTTACGTCGGCCCAGCACGCTCGCTTCGTAGGCTTAGCCTGCCCCAGGCCAAAAATACGAGCCGCTGATCTCGTTTTGGGTGCTAATTTGGTGGCGGCGATCACGAAATCCCCTCGGGCTGCAGCTCCCAGGTGTTAGAGTGCATCGCTGCATTCGGATCCTTTATAAGGATTTAACGCGCTTATGCTGATGGGTGCGATCATACCAACACTAATGCACCGGATCCCATCAGAACTCCGCAGTTAAGCGTGTTTGGGCGAGAGTAGTACTAGGATGGGTGACCTCCTGGGAAGTCCTCGTGTTGCACCCCTCTCTTTTTCTTCGGATTTTCTTTGTCGCCGGGCTTACCGTTTACGTCGGCCCAGCACGCTCGCTTCGTAGGCTTAGCCTGCCCCAGGCCAAAAATACGAGCCGCTGATCTCGTTTTGGGTGCTAATTTGGTGGCGGCGATCTCGAAATCCCCTCGGGCTGCAGCTCCCAGGTGTTAGAGTGCATCGCTGCATTCGGATCCTTTATAAGGATTTAACGCGCTTATGCTGATGGGTGCGATCATACCAACACTAATGCACCGGATCCCATCAGAACTCCGCAGTTAAGCGTGTTTGGGCGAGAGTAGTACTAGGATGGGTGACCTCCTGGGAAGTCCTCGTGTTGCACCCCTCTCTTTTTCTTCGGATTTTCTTTGTCGCCGGGCTTACCGTTTACGTCGGCCCAGCACGCTCGCTTCGTAGGCTTAGCCTGCCCCAGGCCAAAAATACGAGCCGCTGATCTCGTTTTGGGTGCTAATTTGGTGGCGGCGATCTCGAAATCCCCACGGGCTGCAGCTCCCAGGTGTTAGAGTGCATCGCTGCATTCGGATCCTTTATAAGGATTTAACGCGCTTATGCTGATGGGTGCGATCATACCAACACTAATGCACCGGATCCCATCAGAACTCCGCAGTTAAGCGTGTTTGGGCGAGAGTAGTACTAGGATGGGTGACCTCCTGGGAAGTCCTCGTGTTGCACCCCTCTCTTTTTCTTCGGATTTTCTTTGTCGCCGGGCTTACCGTTTACGTCGGCCCAGCACGCTCGCTTCGTAGGCTTAGCCTGCCCCAGGCCAAAAATACGAGCCGCTGATCTCGTTTTGGGTGCTAATTTGGTGGCGGCGATCTCGAAATCCCCTCGGGCTGCAGCTCCCAGGTGTTAGAGTGCATCGCTGCATTCGGATCCTTTATAAGGATTTAACGCGCTTATGCTGATGGGTGCGATCATACCAACACTAATGCACCGGATCCCATCAGAACTCCGCAGTTAAGCGTGTTTGGGCGAGAGTAGTACTAGGATGGGTGACCTCCTGGGAAGTCCTCGTGTTGCACCCCTCTCTTTTTCTTCGGATTTTCTTTGTCGCCGGGCTTACCGTTTACGTCGGCCCAGCACGCTCGCTTCGTAGGCTTAGCCTGCCCCAGGCCAAAAATACGAGCCGCTGATCTCGTTTTGGGTGCTAATTTGGTGGCGGCGATCTCGAAATCCCCACGGGCTGCAGCTCCCAGGTGTTAGAGTGCATCGCTGCATTCGGATCCTTTATAAGGATTTAACGCGCTTATGCTGATGGGTGCGATCATACCAACACTAATGCACCGGATCCCATCAGAACTCCGCAGTTAAGCGTGTTTGGGCGAGAGTAGTACTAGGATGGGTGACCTCCTGGGAAGTCCTCGTGTTGCACCCCTCTCTTTTTCTTCGGATTTTCTTTGTCGCCGGGCTTACCGTTTACGTCGGCCCAGCACGCTCGCTTCGTAGGCTTAGCCTGCCCCAGGCCAAAAATACGAGCCGCTGATCTCGTTTTGGGTGCTAATTTGGTGGCGGCGATCTCGAAATCCCCTCGGGCTGCAGCTCCCAGGTGTTAGAGTGCATCGCTGCATTCGGATCCTTTATAAGGATTTAACGCGCTTATGCTGATGGGTGCGATCATACCAACACTAATGCACCGGATCCCATCAGAACTCCGCAGTTAAGCGTGTTTGGGCGAGAGTAGTACTAGGATGGGTGACCTCCTGGGAAGTCCTCGTGTTGCACCCCTCTCTTTTTCTTCGGATTTTCTTTGTCGCCGGGCTTACCGTTTACGTCGGCCCAGCACGCTCGCTTCGTAGGCTTAGCCTGCCCCAGGCCAAAAATACGAGCCGCTGATCTCGTTTTGGGTGCTAATTTGGTGGCGGCGATCTCGAAATCCCCACGGGCTGCAGCTCCCAGGTGTTAGAGTGCATCGCTGCATTCGGATCCTTTATAAGGATTTAACGCGCTTATGCTGATGGGTGCGATCATACCAACACTAATGCACCGGATCCCATCAGAACTCCGCAGTTAAGCGTGTTTGGGCGAGAGTAGTACTAGGATGGGTGACCTCCTGGGAAGTCCTCGTGTTGCACCCCTCTCTTTTTCTTCGGATTTTCTTTGTCGCCGGGCTTACCGTTTACGTCGGCCCAGCACGCTCGCTTCGTAGGCTTAGCCTGCCCCAGGCCAAAAATACGAGCCGCTGATCTCGTTTTGGGTGCTAATTTGGTGGCGGCGATCTCGAAATCCCCTCGGGCTGCAGCTCCCAGGTGTTAGAGTGCATCGCTGCATTCGGATCCTTTATAAGGATTTAACGCGCTTATGCTGATGGGTGCGATCATACCAACACTAATGCACCGGATCCCATCAGAACTCCGCAGTTAAGCGTGTTTGGGCGAGAGTAGTACTAGGATGGGTGACCTCCTGGGAAGTCCTCGTGTTGCACCCCTCTCTTTTTCTTCGGATTTTCTTTGTCGCCGGGCTTACCGTTTACGTCGGCCCAGCACGCTCGCTTCGTAGGCTTAGCCTGCCCCAGGCCAAAAATACGAGCCGCTGATCTCGTTTTGGGTGCTAATTTGGTGGCGGCGATCTCGAAATCCCCACGGGCTGCAGCTCCCAGGTGTTAGAGTGCATCGCTGCATTCGGATCCTTTATAAGGATTTAAAGCGCTTATGCTGATGGGTGCGATCATACCAACACTAATGCACCGGATCCCATCAGAACTCCGCAGTTAAGCGTGTTTGGGCGAGAGTAGTACTAGGATGGGTGACCTCCTGGGAAGTCCTCGTGTTGCACCCCTCTCTTTTTCTTCGGATTTTCTTTGTCGCCGGGCTTACCGTTTACGTCGGCCCAGCACGCTCGCTTCGTAGGCTTAGCCTGCCCCAGGCCAAAAATACGAGCCGCTGATCTCGTTTTGGGTGCTAATTTGGTGGCGGCGATCTCGAAATCCCCTCGGGCTGCAGCTCCCAGGTGTTAGAGTGCATCGCTGCATTCGGATCCTTTATAAGGATTTAACGCGCTTATGCTGATGGGTGCGATCATACCAACACTAATGCACCGGATCCCATCAGAACTCCGCAGTTAAGCGTGTTTGGGCGAGAGTAGTACTAGGATGGGTGACCTCCTGGGAAGTCCTCGTGTTGCACCCCTCTCTTTTTCTTCGGATTTTCTTTGTCGCCGGGCTTACCGTTTACGTCGGCCCAGCACGCTCGCTTCGTAGGCTTAGCCTGCCCCAGGCCAAAAATACGAGCCGCTGATCTCGTTTTGGGTGCTAATTTGGTGGCGGCGATCTCGAAATCCCCTCGGGCTGCAGCTCCCAGGTGTTAGAGTGCATCGCTGCATTCGGATCCTTTATAAGGATTTAACGCGCTTATGCTGATGGGTGCGATCATACCAACACTAATGCACCGGATCCCATCAGAACTCCGCAGTTAAGCGTGTTTGGGCGAGAGTAGTACTAGGATGGGTGACCTCCTGGGAAGTCCTCGTGTTGCACCCCTCTCTTTTTCTTCGGATTTTCTTTGTCGCCGGGCTTACCGTTTACGTCGGCCCAGCACGCTCGCTTCGTAGGCTTAGCCTGCCCCAGGCCAAAAATACGAGCCGCTGATCTCGTTTTGGGTGCTAATTTGGTGGCGGCGATCTCGAAATCCCCTCGGGCTGCAGCTCCCAGGTGTTAGAGTGCATCGCTGCATTCGGATCCTTTATAAGGATTTAACGCGCTTATGCTGATGGGTGCGATCATACCAACACTAATGCACCGGATCCCATCAGAACTCCGCAGTTAAGCGTGTTTGGGCGAGAGTAGTACTAGGATGGGTGACCTCCTGGGAAGTCCTCGTGTTGCACCCCTCTCTTTTTCTTCGGATTTTCTTTGTCGCCGGGCTTACCGTTTACGTCGGCCCAGCACGCTCGCTTCGTAGGCTTAGCCTGCCCCAGGCCAAAAATACGAGCCGCTGATCTCGTTTTGGGTGCTAATTTGGTGGCGGCGATCTCGAAATCCCCTCGGGCTGCAGCTCCCAGGTGTTAGAGTGCATCGCTGCATTCGGATCCTTTATAAGGATTTAACGCGCTTATGCTGATGGGTGCGATCATACCAACACTAATGCACCGGATCCCATCAGAACTCCGCAGTTAAGCGTGTTTGGGCGAGAGTAGTACTAGGATGGGTGACCTCCTGGGAAGTCCTCGTGTTGCACCCCTCTCTTTTTCTTCGGATTTTCTTTGTCGCCGGGCTTACCGTTTACGTCGGCCCAGCACGCTCGCTTCGTAGGCTTAGCCTGCCCCAGGCCAAAAATACGAGCCGCTGATCTCGTTTTGGGTGCTAATTTGGTGGCGGCGATCTCGAAATCCCCACGGGCTGCAGCTCCCAGGTGTTAGAGTGCATCGCTGCATTCGGATCCTTTATAAGGATTTAACGCGCTTATGCTGATGGGTGCGATCATACCAACACTAATGCACCGGATCCCATCAGAACTCCGCAGTTAAGCGTGTTTGGGCGAGAGTAGTACTAGGATGGGTGACCTCCTGGGAAGTCCTCGTGTTGCACCCCTCTCTTTTTCTTCGGATTTTCTTTGTCGCCGGGCTTACCGTTTACGTCGGCCCAGCACGCTCGCTTCGTAGGCTTAGCCTGCCCCAGGCCAAAAATACGAGCCGCTGATCTCGTTTTGGGTGCTAATTTGGTGGCGGCGATCTCGAAATCCCCTCGGGCTGCAGCTCCCAGGTGTTAGAGTGCATCGCTGCATTCGGATCCTTTATAAGGATTTAACGCGCTTATGCTGATGGGTGCGATCATACCAACACTAATGCACCGGATCCCATCAGAACTCCGCAGTTAAGCGTGTTTGGGCGAGAGTAGTACTAGGATGGGTGACCTCCTGGGAAGTCCTCGTGTTGCACCCCTCTCTTTTTCTTCGGATTTTCTTTGTCGCCGGGCTTACCGTTTACGTCGGCCCAGCACGCTCGCTTCGTAGGCTTAGCCTGCCCCAGGCCAAAAATACGAGCCGCTGATCTCGTTTTGGGTGCTAATTTGGTGGCGGCGATCACGAAATCCCCTCGGGCTGCAGCTCCCAGGTGTTAGAGTGCATCGCTGCATTCGGATCCTTTATAAGGATTTAACGCGCTTATGCTGATGGGTGCGATCATACCAACACTAATGCACCGGATCCCATCAGAACTCCGCAGTTAAGCGTGTTTGGGCGAGAGTAGTACTAGGATGGGTGACCTCCTGGGAAGTCCTCGTGTTGCACCCCTCTCTTTTTCTTCGGATTTTCTTTGTCGCCGGGCTTACCGTTTACGTCGGCCCAGCACGCTCGCTTCGTAGGCTTAGCCTGCCCCAGGCCAAAAATACGAGCCGCTGATCTCGTTTTGGGTGCTAATTTGGTGGCGGCGATCTCGAAATCCCCTCGGGCTGCAGCTCCCAGGTGTTAGAGTGCATCGCTGCATTCGGATCCTTTATAAGGATTTAACGCGCTTATGCTGATGGGTGCGATCATACCAACACTAATGCACCGGATCCCATCAGAACTCCGCAGTTAAGCGTGTTTGGGCGAGAGTAGTACTAGGATGGGTGACCTCCTGGGAAGTCCTCGTGTTGCACCCCTCTCTTTTTCTTCGGATTTTCTTTGTCGCCGGGCTTACCGTTTACGTCGGCCCAGCACGCTCGCTTCGTAGGCTTAGCCTGCCCCAGGCCAAAAATACGAGCCGCTGATCTCGTTTTGGGTGCTAATTTGGTGGCGGCGATCTCGAAATCCCCACGGGCTGCAGCTCCCAGGTGTTAGAGTGCATCGCTGCATTCGGATCCTTTATAAGGATTTAACGCGCTTATGCTGATGGGTGCGATCATACCAACACTAATGCACCGGATCCCATCAGAACTCCGCAGTTAAGCGTGTTTGGGCGAGAGTAGTACTAGGATGGGTGACCTCCTGGGAAGTCCTCGTGTTGCACCCCTCTCTTTTTCTTCGGATTTTCTTTGTCGCCGGGCTTACCGTTTACGTCGGCCCAGCACGCTCGCTTCGTAGGCTTAGCCTGCCCCAGGCCAAAAATACGAGCCGCTGATCTCGTTTTGGGTGCTAATTTGGTGGCGGCGATCTCGAAATCCCCTCGGGCTGCAGCTCCCAGGTGTTAGAGTGCATCGCTGCATTCGGATCCTTTATAAGGATTTAACGCGCTTATGCTGATGGGTGCGATCATACCAACACTAATGCACCGGATCCCATCAGAACTCCGCAGTTAAGCGTGTTTGGGCGAGAGTAGTACTAGGATGGGTGACCTCCTGGGAAGGTCCTCGTGTTGCACCCCTCTCTTTTTCTTCGGATTTTCTTTGTCGCCGGGCTTACCGTTTACGTCGACCCAGCACGCTCGCTTCGTAGGCTTAGCCTGCCCCAGGCCAAAAATACGAGCCGCTGATCTCGTTTTGGGTGCTAATTTGGTGGCGGCGATCTCGAAATCCCCACGGGCTGCAGCTCCCAGGTGTTAGAGTGCATCGCTGCATTCGGATCCTTTATAAGGATTTAACGCGCTTATGCTGATGGGTGCGATCATACCAACACTAATGCACCGGATCCCATCAGAACTCCGCAGTTAAGCGTGTTTGGGCGAGAGTAGTACTAGGATGGGTGACCTCCTGGGAAGTCCTCGTGTTGCACCCCTCTCTTTTTCTTCGGATTTTCTTTGTCCGCCGGGCTTACCGTTTACGTCGGCCCAGCACGCTCGCTTCGTAGGCTTAGCCTGCCCCAGGCCAAAAATACGAGCCGCTGATCTCGTTTTGGGTGCTAATTTGGTGGCGGCGATCTCGAAATCCCCTCGGGCTGCAGCTCCCAGGTGTTAGAGTGCATCGCTGCATTCGGATCCTTTATAAGGATTTAACGCGCTTATGCTGATGGGTGCGATCATACCAACACTAATGCACCGGATCCCATCAGAACTCCGCAGTTAAGCGTGTTTGGGCGAGAGTAGTACTAGGATGGGTGACCTCCTGGGAAGTCCTCGTGTTGCACCCCTCTCTTTTTCTTCGGATTTTCTTTGTCGCCGGGCTTACCGTTTACGTCGGCCCAGCACGCTCGCTTCGTAGGCTTAGCCTGCCCCAAGGCCAAAAATACGAGCCGCTGATCTCGTTTTGGGTGCTAATTTGGTGGCGGCGATCTCGAAATCCCCTCGGGCTGCAGCTCCCAGGTGTTAGAGTGCATCGCTGCATTCGGATCCTTTATAAGGATTTAACGCGCTTATGCTGATGGGTGCGATCATACCAACACTAATGCACCGGATCCCATCAGAACTCCGCAGTTAAGCGTGTTTGGGCGAGAGTAGTACTAGGATGGGTGACCTCCTGGGAAGTCCTCGTGTTGCACCCCTCTCTTTTTCTTCGGATTTTCTTTGTCGCCGGGCTTACCGTTTACGTCGGCCCAGCACGCTCGCTTCGTAGGCTTAGCCTGCCCCAGGCCAAAAATACGAGCCGCTGATCTCGTTTTGGGTGCTAATTTGGTGGCGGCGATCTCGAAATCCCCACGGGCTGCAGCTCCCAGGTGTTAGAGTGCATCGCTGCATTCGGATCCTTTATAAGGATTTAACGCGCTTATGCTGATGGGTGCGATCATACCAACACTAATGCACCGGATCCCATCAGAAACTCCGCAGTTAAGCGTGTTTGGGCGAGAGTAGTACTAGGATGGGTGACCTCCTGGGAAGTCCTCGTGTTGCACCCCTCTCTTTTTCTTCGGATTTTCTTTGTCGCCGGGCTTACCGTTTACGTCGGCCCAGCACGCTCGCTTCGTAGGCTTAGCCTGCCCCAGGCCAAAAATACGAGCCGCTGATCTCGTTTTGGGTGCTAATTTGGTGGCGGCGATCTCGAAATCCCCTCGGGCTGCAGCTCCCAGGTGTTAGAGTGCATCGCTGCATTCGGATCCTTTATAAGGATTTAACGCGCTTATGCTGATGGGTGCGATCATACCAACACTAATGCACCGGATCCCATCAGAACTCCGCAGTTAAGCGTGTTTGGGCGAGAGTAGTACTAGGATGGGTGACCTCCTGGGAAGTCCTCGTGTTGCACCCCTCTCTTTTTCTTCGGATTTCTTTGTCGCCGGGCTTACCGTTTACGTCGGCCCAGCACGCTCGCTTCGTAGGCTTAGCCTGCCCCAGGCCAAAAATACGAGCCGCTGATCTCGTTTTGGGTGCTAATTTGGTGGCGGCGATCTCGAAATCCCCTCGGGCTGCAGCTCCCAGGTGTTAGAGTGCATCGCTGCATTCGGATCCTTTATAAGGATTTAACGCGCTTATGCTGATGGGTGCGATCATACCAACACTAATGCACCGGATCCCATCAGAACTCCGCAGTTAAGCGTGTTTGGGCGAGAGTAGTACTAGGATGGGTGACCTCCTGGGAAGTCCTCGTGTTGCACCCCTCTCTTTTTCTTCGGATTTTCTTTGTCGCCGGGCTTACCGTTTACGTCGGCCCAGCACGCTCGCTTCGTAGGCTTAGCCTGCCCCAGGCCAAAAATACGAGCCGCTGATCTCGTTTTGGGTGCTAATTTGGTGGCGGCGATCTCGAAATCCCCTCGGGCTGCAGCTCCCAGGTGTTAGAGTGCATCGCTGCATTCGGATCCTTTATAAGGATTTAACGCGCTTATGCTGATGGGTGCGATCATACCAACACTAATGCACCGGATCCCATCAGAACTCCGCAGTTAAGCGTGTTTGGGCGAGAGTAGTACTAGGATGGGTGACCTCCTGGGAAGTCCTCGTGTTGCACCCCTCTCTTTTTCTTCGGATTTTCTTTGTCGCCGGGCTTACCGTTTACGTCGGCCCAGCACGCTCGCTTCGTAGGCTTAGCCTGCCCCAGGCCAAAAATACGAGCCGCTGATCTCGTTTTGGGTGCTAATTTGGTGGCGGCGATCTCGAAATCCCCTCGGGCTGCAGCTCCCAGGTGTTAGAGTGCATCGCTGCATTCGGATCCTTTATAAGGATTTAACGCGCTTATGCTGATGGGTGCGATCATACCAACACTAATGCACCGGATCCATCAGAACTCCGCAGTTAAGCGTGTTTGGGCGAGAGTAGTACTAGGATGGGTGACCTCCTGGGAAGTCCTCGTGTTGCACCCCTCTCTTTTTCTTCGGATTTTCTTTGTCGCCGGGCTTACCGTTTACGTCGGCCCAGCACGCTCGCTTCGTAGGCTTAGCCTGCCCCAGGCCAAAAATACGAGCCGCTGATCTCGTTTTGGGTGCTAATTTGGTGGCGGCGATCTCGAAATCCCCACGGGCTGCAGCTCCCAGGTGTTAGAGTGCATCGCTGCATTCGGATCCTTTATAAGGATTTAACGCGCTTATGCTGATGGGTGCGATCATACCAACACTAATGCACCGGATCCCATCAGAACTCCGCAGTTAAGCGTGTTTGGGCGAGAGTAGTACTAGGATGGGTGACCTCCTGGGAAGTCCTCGTGTTGCACCCCCTCTCTTTTTCTTCGGATTTTCTTTGTCGCCGGGCTTACCGTTTACGTCGGCCCAGCACGCTCGCTTCGTAGGCTTAGCCTGCCCCAGGCCAAAAATACGAGCCGCTGATCTCGTTTTGGGTGCTAATTTGGTGGCGGCGATCTCGAAATCCCCTCGGGCTGCAGCTCCCAGGTGTTAGAGTGCATCGCTGCATTCGGATCCTTTATAAGGATTTAACGCGCTTATGCTGATGGGTGCGATCATACCAACACTAATGCACCGGATCCCATCAGAACTCCGCAGTTAAGCGTGTTTGGGCGAGAGTAGTACTAGGATGGGTGACCTCCTGGGAAGTCCTCGTGTTGCACCCCTCTCTTTTTCTTCTCGGATTTTCTTTGTCGCCGGGCTTACCGTTTACGTCGGCCCAGCACGCTCGCTTCGTAGGCTTAGCCTGCCCCAGGCCAAAAATACGAGCCGCTGATCTCGTTTTGGGTGCTAATTTGGTGGCGGCGATCTCGAAATCCCCACGGGCTGCAGCTCCCAGGTGTTAGAGTGCATCGCTGCATTCGGATCCTTTATAAGGATTTAACGCGCTTATGCTGATGGGTGCGATCATACCAACACTAATGCACCGGATCCATCAGAACTCCGCAGTTAAGCGTGTTTGGGCGAGAGTAGTACTAGGATGGGTGACCTCCTGGGAAGTCCTCGTGTTGCACCCCCTCTCTTTTTCTTCGGATTTTCTTTGTCGCCGGGCTTACCGTTTACGTCGGCCCAGCACGCTCGCTTCGTAGGCTTAGCCTGCCCCAGGCCAAAAATACGAGCCGCTGATCTCGTTTTGGGTGCTAATTTGGTGGCGGCGATCTCGAAATCCCCTCGGGCTGCAGCTCCCAGGTGTTAGAGTGCATCGCTGCATTCGGATCCTTTATAAGGATTTAACGCGCTTATGCTGATGGGTGCGATCATACCAACACTAATGCACCGGATCCCATCAGAACTCCGCAGTTAAGCGTGTTTGGGCGAGAGTAGTACTAGGATGGGTGACCTCCTGGGAAGTCCTCGTGTTGCACCCCTCTCTTTTTCTTCGGATTTTCTTTGTCGCCGGGCTTACCGTTTACGTCGGCCCAGCACGCTCGCTTCGTAGGCTTAGCCTGCCCCAGGCCAAAAATACGAGCCGCTGATCTCGTTTTGGGTGCTAATTTGGTGGCGGCGATCTCGAAATCCCCACGGGCTGCAGCTCCCAGGTGTTAGAGTGCATCGCTGCATTCGGATCCTTTATAAGGATTTAACGCGCTTATGCTGATGGGTGCGATCATACCAACACTAATGCACCGGATCCCATCAGAACTCCGCAGTTAAGCGTGTTTGGGCGAGAGTAGTACTAGGATGGGTGACCTCCTGGGAAGTCCTCGTGTTGCACCCCTCTCTTTTTCTTCGGATTTTCTTTGTCGCCGGGCTTACCGTTTACGTCGGCCCAGCACGCTCGCTTCGTAGGCTTAGCCTGCCCCAGGCCAAAAATACGAGCCGCTGATCTCGTTTTGGGTGCTAATTTGGTGGCGGCGATCTCGAAATCCCCTCGGGCTGCAGCTCCCAGGTGTTAGAGTGCATCGCTGCATTCGGATCCTTTATAAGGATTTAACGCGCTTATGCTGATGGGTGCGATCATACCAACACTAATGCACCGGATCCCATCAGAACTCCGCAGTTAAGCGTGTTTGGGCGAGAGTAGTACTAGGATGGGTGACCTCCTGGGAAGTCCTCGTGTTGCACCCCTCTCTTTTTCTTCGGATTTTCTTTGTCGCCGGGCTTACCGTTTACGTCGGCCCAGCACGCTCGCTTCGTAGGCTTAGCCTGCCCCAGGCCAAAAATACGAGCCGCTGATCTCGTTTTGGGTGCTAATTTGGTGGCGGCGATCTCGAAATCCCCACGGGCTGCAGCTCCCAGGTGTTAGAGTGCATCGCTGCATTCGGATCCTTTATAAGGATTTAACGCGCTTATGCTGATGGGTGCGATCATACCAACACTAATGCACCGGATCCCATCAGAACTCCGCAGTTAAGCGTGTTTGGGCGAGAGTAGTACTAGGATGGGTGACCTCCTGGGAAGTCCTCGTGTTGCACCCCTCTCTTTTTCTTCGGATTTTCTTTGTCGCCGGGCTTACCGTTTACGTCGGCCCAGCACGCTCGCTTCGTAGGCTTAGCCTGCCCCAGGCCAAAAATACGAGCCGCTGATCTCGTTTTGGGTGCTAATTTGGTGGCGGCGATCTCGAAATCCCCTCGGGCTGCAGCTCCCAGGTGTTAGAGTGCATCGCTGCATTCGGATCCTTTATAAGGATTTAACGCGCTTATGCTGATGGGTGCGATCATACCAACACTAATGCACCGGATCCCATCAGAACTCCGCAGTTAAGCGTGTTTGGGCGAGAGTAGTACTAGGATGGGTGACCTCCTGGGAAGTCCTCGTGTTGCACCCCTCTCTTTTTCTTCGGATTTTCTTTGTCGCCGGGCTTACCGTTTACGTCGGCCCAGCACGCTCGCTTCGTAGGCTTAGCCTGCCCCAGGCCAAAAATACGAGCCGCTGATCTCGTTTTGGGTGCTAATTTGGTGGCGGCGATCTCGAAATCCCCACGGGCTGCAGCTCCCAGGTGTTAGAGTGCATCGCTGCATTCGGATCCTTTATAAGGATTTAACGCGCTTATGCTGATGGGTGCGATCATACCAACACTAATGCACCGGATCCCATCAGAACTCCGCAGTTAAGCGTGTTTGGGCGAGAGTAGTACTAGGATGGGTGACCTCCTGGGAAGTCCTCGTGTTGCACCCCTCTCTTTTTCTTCGGATTTTCTTTGTCGCCGGGCTTACCGTTTACGTCGGCCCAGCACGCTCGCTTCGTAGGCTTAGCCTGCCCCAGGCCAAAAATACGAGCCGCTGATCTCGTTTTGGGTGCTAATTTGGTGGCGGCGATCTCGAAATCCCCTCGGGCTGCAGCTCCCAGGTGTTAGAGTGCATCGCTGCATTCGGATCCTTTATAAGGATTTAACGCGCTTATGCTGATGGGTGCGATCATACCAACACTAATGCACCGGATCCCATCAGAACTCCGCAGTTAAGCGTGTTTGGGCGAGAGTAGTACTAGGATGGGTGACCTCCTGGGAAGTCCTCGTGTTGCACCCCTCTCTTTTTCTTCGGATTTTCTTTGTCGCCGGGCTTACCGTTTACGTCGGCCCAGCACGCTCGCTTCGTAGGCTTAGCCTGCCCCAGGCCAAAAATACGAGCCGCTGATCTCGTTTTGGGTGCTAATTTGGTGGCGGCGATCTCGAAATCCCCACGGGCTGCAGCTCCCAGGTGTTAGAGTGCATCGCTGCATTCGGATCCTTTATAAGGATTTAACGCGCTTATGCTGATGGGTGCGATCATACCAACACTAATGCACCGGATCCCATCAGAACTCCGCAGTTAAGCGTGTTTGGGCGAGAGTAGTACTAGGATGGGTGACCTCCTGGGAAGTCCTCGTGTTGCACCCCTCTCTTTTTCTTCGGATTTTCTTTGTCGCCGGGCTTACCGTTTACGTCGGCCCAGCACGCTCGCTTCGTAGGCTTAGCCTGCCCCAGGCCAAAAATACGAGCCGCTGATCTCGTTTTGGGTGCTAATTTGGTGGCGGCGATCTCGAAATCCCCTCGGGCTGCAGCTCCCAGGTGTTAGAGTGCATCGCTGCATTCGGATCCTTTATAAGGATTTAACGCGCTTATGCTGATGGGTGCGATCATACCAACACTAATGCACCGGATCCCATCAGAACTCCGCAGTTAAGCGTGTTTGGGCGAGAGTAGTACTAGGATGGGTGACCTCCTGGGAAGTCCTCGTGTTGCACCCCTCTCTTTTTCTTCGGATTTTCTTTGTCGCCGGGCTTACCGTTTACGTCGGCCCAGCACGCTCGCTTCGTAGGCTTAGCCTGCCCCAGGCCAAAAATACGAGCCGCTGATCTCGTTTTGGGTGCTAATTTGGTGGCGGCGATCTCGAAATCCCCTCGGGCTGCAGCTCCCAGGTGTTAGAGTGCATCGCTGCATTCGGATCCTTTATAAGGATTTAACGCGCTTATGCTGATGGGTGCGATCATACCAACACTAATGCACCGGATCCCATCAGAACTCCGCAGTTAAGCGTGTTTGGGCGAGAGTAGTACTAGGATGGGTGACCTCCTGGGAAGTCCTCGTGTTGCACCCCTCTCTTTTTCTTCGGATTTTCTTTGTCGCCGGGCTTACCGTTTACGTCGGCCCAGCACGCTCGCTTCGTAGGCTTAGCCTGCCCCAGGCCAAAAATACGAGCCGCTGATCTCGTTTTGGGTGCTAATTTGGTGGCGGCGATCTCGAAATCCCCACGGGCTGCAGCTCCCAGGTGTTAGAGTGCATCGCTGCATTCGGATCCTTTATAAGGATTTAACGCGCTTATGCTGATGGGTGCGATCATACCAACACTAATGCACCGGATCCCATCAGAACTCCGCAGTTAAGCGTGTTTGGGCGAGAGTAGTACTAGGATGGGTGACCTCCTGGGAAGTCCTCGTGTTGCACCCCTCTCTTTTTCTTCGGATTTTCTTTGTCGCCGGGCTTACCGTTTACGTCGGCCCAGCACGCTCGCTTCGTAGGCTTAGCCTGCCCCAGGCCAAAAATACGAGCCGCTGATCTCGTTTTGGGTGCTAATTTGGTGGCGGCGATCTCGAAATCCCCTCGGGCTGCAGCTCCCAGGTGTTAGAGTGCATCGCTGCATTCGGATCCTTTATAAGGATTTAACGCGCTTATGCTGATGGGTGCGATCATACCAACACTAATGCACCGGATCCCATCAGAACTCCGCAGTTAAGCGTGTTTGGGCGAGAGTAGTACTAGGATGGGTGACCTCCTGGGAAGTCCTCGTGTTGCACCCCTCTCTTTTTCTTCGGATTTTCTTTGTCGCCGGGCTAACCGTTTACGTCGGCCCAGCACGCTCGCTTCGTAGGCTTAGCCTGCCCCAGGCCAAAAATACGAGCCGCTGATCTCGTTTTGGGTGCTAATTTGGTGGCGGCGATCTCGAAATCCCCACGGGCTGCAGCTCCCAGGTGTTAGAGTGCATCGCTGCATTCGGATCCTTTATAAGGATTTAACGCGCTTATGCTGATGGGTGCGATCATACCAACACTAATGCACCGGATCCCATCAGAACTCCGCAGTTAAGCGTGTTTGGGCGAGAGTAGTACTAGGATGGGTGACCTCCTGGGAAGTCCTCGTGTTGCACCCCTCTCTTTTTCTTCGGATTTTCTTTGTCGCCGGGCTTACCGTTTACGTCGGCCCAGCACGCTCGCTTCGTAGGCTTAGCCTGCCCCAGGCCAAAAATACGAGCCGCTGATCTCGTTTTGGGTGCTAATTTGGTGGCGGCGATCTCGAAATCCCCACGGGCTGCAGCTCCCAGGTGTTAGAGTGCATCGCTGCATTCGGATCCTTTATAAGGATTTAACGCGCTTATGCTGATGGGTGCGATCATACCAACACTAATGCACCGGATCCCATCAGAACTCCGCAGTTAAGCGTGTTTGGGCGAGAGTAGTACTAGGATGGGTGACCTCCTGGGAAGTCCTCGTGTTGCACCCCTCTCTTTTTCTTCGGATTTTCTTTGTCGCCGGGCTTACCGTTTACGTCGGCCCAGCACGCTCGCTTCGTAGGCTTAGCCTGCCCCAGGCCAAAAATACGAGCCGCTGATCTCGTTTTGGGTGCTAATTTGGTGGCGGCGATCTCGAAATCCCCTCGGGCTGCAGCTCCCAGGTGTTAGAGTGCATCGCTGCATTCGGATCCTTTATAAGGATTTAACGCGCTTATGCTGATGGGTGCGATCATACCAACACTAATGCACCGGATCCCATCAGAACTCCGCAGTTAAGCGTGTTTGGGCGAGAGTAGTACTAGGATGGGTGACCCCCTGGGAAGTCCTCGTGTTGCACCCCTCTCTTTTTCTTCGGATTTTCTTTGTCGCCGGGCTTACCGTTTACGTCGGCCCAGCACGCTCGCTTCGTAGGCTTAGCCTGCCCCAGGCCAAAAATACGAGCCGCTGATCTCGTTTTGGGTGCTAATTTGGTGGCGGCGATCTCGAAATCCCCTCGGGCTGCAGCTCCCAGGTGTTAGAGTGCATCGCTGCATTCGGATCCTTTATAAGGATTTAACGCGCTTATGCTGATGGGTGCGATCATACCAACACTAATGCACCGGATCCCATCAGAACTCCGCAGTTAAGCGTGTTTGGGCGAGAGTAGTACTAGGATGGGTGACCTCCTGGGAAGTCCTCGTGTTGCACCCCTCTCTTTTTCTTCGGATTTTCTTTGTCGCCGGGCTTACCGTTTACGTCGGCCCAGCACGCTCGCTTCGTAGGCTTAGCCTGCCCCAGGCCAAAAATACGAGCCGCTGATCTCGTTTTGGGTGCTAATTTGGTGGCGGCGATCTCGAAATCCCCACGGGCTGCAGCTCCCAGGTGTTAGAGTGCATCGCTGCATTCGGATCCTTTATAAGGATTTAACGCGCTTATGCTGATGGGTGCGATCATACCAACACTAATGCACCGGATCCCATCAGAACTCCGCAGTTAAGCGTGTTTGGGCGAGAGTAGTACTAGGATGGGTGACCTCCTGGGAAGTCCTCGTGTTGCACCCCTCTCTTTTTCTTCGGATTTTCTTTGTCGCCGGGCTTACCGTTTACGTCGGCCCAGCACGCTCGCTTCGTAGGCTTAGCCTGCCCCAGGCCAAAAATACGAGCCGCTGATCTCGTTTTGGGTGCTAATTTGGTGGCGGCGATCTCGAAATCCCCACGGGCTGCAGCTCCCAGGTGTTAGAGTGCATCGCTGCATTCGGATCCTTTATAAGGATTTAACGCGCTTATGCTGATGGGTGCGATCATACCAACACTAATGCACCGGATCCCATCAGAACTCCGCAGTTAAGCGTGTTTGGGCGAGAGTAGTACTAGGATGGGTGACCTCCTGGGAAGTCCTCGTGTTGCACCCCTCTCTTTTTCTTCGGATTTTCTTTGTCGCCGGGCTTACCGTTTACGTCGGCCCAGCACGCTCGCTTCGTAGGCTTAGCCTGCCCCAGGCCAAAAATACGAGCCGCTGATCTCGTTTTGGGTGCTAATTTGGTGGCGGCGATCTCGAAATCCCCACGGGCTGCAGCTCCCAGGTGTTAGAGTGCATCGCTGCATTCGGATCCTTTATAAGGATTTAACGCGCTTATGCTGATGGGTGCGATCATACCAACACTAATGCACCGGATCCCATCAGAACTCCGCAGTTAAGCGTGTTTGGGCGAGAGTAGTACTAGGATGGGTGACCTCCTGGGAAGTCCTCGTGTTGCACCCCTCTCTTTTTCTTCGGATTTTCTTTGTCGCCGGGCTTACCGTTTACGTCGGCCCAGCACGCTCGCTTCGTAGGCTTAGCCTGCCCCAGGCCAAAAATACGAGCCGCTGATCTCGTTTTGGGTGCTAATTTGGTGGCGGCGATCTCGAAATCCCCTCGGGCTGCAGCTCCCAGGTGTTAGAGTGCATCGCTGCATTCGGATCCTTTATAAGGATTTAACGCGCTTATGCTGATGGGTGCGATCATACCAACACTAATGCACCGGATCCCATCAGAACTCCGCAGTTAAGCGTGTTTGGGCGAGAGTAGTACTAGGATGGGTGACCTCCTGGGAAGTCCTCGTGTTGCACCCCTCTCTTTTTCTTCGGATTTTCTTTGTCGCCGGGCTTACCGTTTACGTCGGCCCAGCACGCTCGCTTCGTAGGCTTAGCCTGCCCCAGGCCAAAAATACGAGCCGCTGATCTCGTTTTGGGTGCTAATTTGGTGGCGGCGATCTCGAAATCCCCACGGGCTGCAGCTCCCAGGTGTTAGAGTGCATCGCTGCATTCGGATCCTTTATAAGGATTTAACGCGCTTATGCTGATGGGTGCGATCATACCAACACTAATGCACCGGATCCCATCAGAACTCCGCAGTTAAGCGTGTTTGGGCGAGAGTAGTACTAGGATGGGTGACCTCCTGGGAAGTCCTCGTGTTGCACCCCTCTCTTTTTCTTCGGATTTTCTTTGTCGCCGGGCTTACCGTTTACGTCGGCCCAGCACGCTCGCTTCGTAGGCTTAGCCTGCCCCAGGCCAAAAATACGAGCCGCTGATCTCGTTTTGGGTGCTAATTTGGTGGCGGCGATCTCGAAATCCCCTCGGGCTGCAGCTCCCAGGTGTTAGAGTGCATCGCTGCATTCGGATCCTTTATAAGGATTTAACGCGCTTATGCTGATGGGTGCGATCATACCAACACTAATGCACCGGATCCCATCAGAACTCCGCAGTTAAGCGTGTTTGGGCGAGAGTAGTACTAGGATGGGTGACCTCCTGGGAAGTCCTCGTGTTGCACCCCTCTCTTTTTCTTCGGATTTTCTTTGTCGCCGGGCTTACCGTTTACGTCGGCCCAGCACGCTCGCTTCGTAGGCTTAGCCTGCCCCAGGCCAAAAATACGAGCCGCTGATCTCGTTTTGGGTGCTAATTTGGTGGCGGCGATCTCGAAATCCCCACGGGCTGCAGCTCCCAGGTGTTAGAGTGCATCGCTGCATTCGGATCCTTTATAAGGATTTAACGCGCTTATGCTGATGGGTGCGATCATACCAACACTAATGCACCGGATCCCATCAGAACTCCGCAGTTAAGCGTGTTTGGGCGAGAGTAGTACTAGGATGGGTGACCTCCTGGGAAGTCCTCGTGTTGCACCCCTCTCTTTTTCTTCGGATTTTCTTTGTCGCCGGGCTTACCGTTTACGTCGGCCCAGCACGCTCGCTTCGTAGGCTTAGCCTGCCCCAGGCCAAAAATACGAGCCGCTGATCTCGTTTTGGGTGCTAATTTGGTGGCGGCGATCTCGAAATCCCCTCGGGCTGCAGCTCCCAGGTGTTAGAGTGCATCGCTGCATTCGGATCCTTTATAAGGATTTAACGCGCTTATGCTGATGGGTGCGATCATACCAACACTAATGCACCGGATCCCATCAGAACTCCGCAGTTAAGCGTGTTTGGGCGAGAGTAGTACTAGGATGGGTGACCTCCTGGGAAGTCCTCGTGTTGCACCCCTCTCTTTTTCTTCGGATTTTCTTTGTCGCCGGGCTTACCGTTTACGTCGGCCCAGCACGCTCGCTTCGTAGGCTTAGCCTGCCCCAGGCCAAAAATACGAGCCGCTGATCTCGTTTTGGGTGCTAATTTGGTGGCGGCGATCTCGAAATCCCCACGGGCTGCAGCTCCCAGGTGTTAGAGTGCATCGCTGCATTCGGATCCTTTATAAGGATTTAACGCGCTTATGCTGATGGGTGCGATCATACCAACACTAATGCACCGGATCCCATCAGAACTCCGCAGTTAAGCGTGTTTGGGCGAGAGTAGTACTAGGATGGGTGACCTCCTGGGAAGTCCTCGTGTTGCACCCCTCTCTTTTTCTTCGGATTTTCTTTGTCGCCGGGCTTACCGTTTACGTCGGCCCAGCACGCTCGCTTCGTAGGCTTAGCCTGCCCCAGGCCAAAAATACGAGCCGCTGATCTCGTTTTGGGTGCTAATTTGGTGGCGGCGATCTCGAAATCCCCTCGGGCTGCAGCTCCCAGGTGTTAGAGTGCATCGCTGCATTCGGATCCTTTATAAGGATTTAACGCGCTTATGCTGATGGGTGCGATCATACCAACACTAATGCACCGGATCCCATCAGAACTCCGCAGTTAAGCGTGTTTGGGCGAGAGTAGTACTAGGATGGGTGACCTCCTGGGAAGTCCTCGTGTTGCACCCCTCTCTTTTTCTTCGGATTTTCTTTGTCGCCGGGCTTACCGTTTACGTCGGCCCAGCACGCTCGCTTCGTAGGCTTAGCCTGCCCCAGGCCAAAAATACGAGCCGCTGATCTCGTTTTGGGTGCTAATTTGGTGGCGGCGATCTCGAAATCCCCTCGGGCTGCAGCTCCCAGGTGTTAGAGTGCATCGCTGCATTCGGATCCTTTATAAGGATTTAACGCGCTTATGCTGATGGGTGCGATCATACCAACACTAATGCACCGGATCCCATCAGAACTCCGCAGTTAAGCGTGTTTGGGCGAGAGTAGTACTAGGATGGGTGACCTCCTGGGAAGTCCTCGTGTTGCACCCCTCTCTTTTTCTTCGGATTTTCTTTGTCGCCGGGCTTACCGTTTACGTCGGCCCAGCACGCTCGCTTCGTAGGCTTAGCCTGCCCCAGGCCAAAAATACGAGCCGCTGATCTCGTTTTGGGTGCTAATTTGGTGGCGGCGATCTCGAAATCCCCACGGGCTGCAGCTCCCAGGTGTTAGAGTGCATCGCTGCATTCGGATCCTTTATAAGGATTTAACGCGCTTATGCTGATGGGTGCGATCATACCAACACTAATGCACCGGATCCCATCAGAACTCCGCAGTTAAGCGTGTTTGGGCGAGAGTAGTACTAGGATGGGTGACCTCCTGGGAAGTCCTCGTGTTGCACCCCTCTCTTTTTCTTCGGATTTTCTTTGTCGCCGGGCTTACCGTTTACGTCGGCCCAGCACGCTCGCTTCGTAGGCTTAGCCTGCCCCAGGCCAAAAATACGAGCCGCTGATCTCGTTTTGGGTGCTAATTTGGTGGCGGCGATCTCGAAATCCCCTCGGGCTGCAGCTCCCAGGTGTTAGAGTGCATCGCTGCATTCGGATCCTTTATAAGGATTTAACGCGCTTATGCTGATGGGTGCGATCATACCAACACTAATGCACCGGATCCCATCAGAACTCCGCAGTTAAGCGTGTTTGGGCGAGAGTAGTACTAGGATGGGTGACCTCCTGGGAAGTCCTCGTGTTGCACCCCTCTCTTTTTCTTCGGATTTTCTTTGTCGCCGGGCTAACCGTTTACGTCGGCCCAGCACGCTCGCTTCGTAGGCTTAGCCTGCCCCAGGCCAAAAATACGAGCCGCTGATCTCGTTTTGGGTGCTAATTTGGTGGCGGCGATCTCGAAATCCCCACGGGCTGCAGCTCCCAGGTGTTAGAGTGCATCGCTGCATTCGGATCCTTTATAAGGATTTAACGCGCTTATGCTGATGGGTGCGATCATACCAACACTAATGCACCGGATCCCATCAGAACTCCGCAGTTAAGCGTGTTTGGGCGAGAGTAGTACTAGGATGGGTGACCTCCTGGGAAGTCCTCGTGTTGCACCCCTCTCTTTTTCTTCGGATTTTCTTTGTCGCCGGGCTTACCGTTTACGTCGGCCCAGCACGCTCGCTTCGTAGGCTTAGCCTGCCCCAGGCCAAAAATACGAGCCGCTGATCTCGTTTTGGGTGCTAATTTGGTGGCGGCGATCTCGAAATCCCCACGGGCTGCAGCTCCCAGGTGTTAGAGTGCATCGCTGCATTCGGATCCTTTATAAGGATTTAACGCGCTTATGCTGATGGGTGCGATCATACCAACACTAATGCACCGGATCCCATCAGAACTCCGCAGTTAAGCGTGTTTGGGCGAGAGTAGTACTAGGATGGGTGACCTCCTGGGAAGTCCTCGTGTTGCACCCCTCTCTTTTTCTTCGGATTTTCTTTGTCGCCGGGCTTACCGTTTACGTCGGCCCAGCACGCTCGCTTCGTAGGCTTAGCCTGCCCCAGGCCAAAAATACGAGCCGCTGATCTCGTTTTGGGTGCTAATTTGGTGGCGGCGATCTCGAAATCCCCTCGGGCTGCAGCTCCCAGGTGTTAGAGTGCATCGCTGCATTCGGATCCTTTATAAGGATTTAACGCGCTTATGCTGATGGGTGCGATCATACCAACACTAATGCACCGGATCCCATCAGAACTCCGCAGTTAAGCGTGTTTGGGCGAGAGTAGTACTAGGATGGGTGACCTCCTGGGAAGTCCTCGTGTTGCACCCCTCTCTTTTTCTTCGGATTTTCTTTGTCGCCGGGCTTACCGTTTACGTCGGCCCAGCACGCTCGCTTCGTAGGCTTAGCCTGCCCCAGGCCAAAAATACGAGCCGCTGATCTCGTTTTGGGTGCTAATTTGGTGGCGGCGATCTCGAAATCCCCTCGGGCTGCAGCTCCCAGGTGTTAGAGTGCATCGCTGCATTCGGATCCTTTATAAGGATTTAACGCGCTTATGCTGATGGGTGCGATCATACCAACACTAATGCACCGGATCCCATCAGAACTCCGCAGTTAAGCGTGTTTGGGCGAGAGTAGTACTAGGATGGGTGACCTCCTGGGAAGTCCTCGTGTTGCACCCCTCTCTTTTTCTTCGGATTTTCTTTGTCGCCGGGCTTACCGTTTACGTCGGCCCAGCACGCTCGCTTCGTAGGCTTAGCCTGCCCCAGGCCAAAAATACGAGCCGCTGATCTCGTTTTGGGTGCTAATTTGGTGGCGGCGATCTCGAAATCCCCACGGGCTGCAGCTCCCAGGTGTTAGAGTGCATCGCTGCATTCGGATCCTTTATAAGGATTTAACGCGCTTATGCTGATGGGTGCGATCATACCAACACTAATGCACCGGATCCCATCAGAACTCCGCAGTTAAGCGTGTTTGGGCGAGAGTAGTACTAGGATGGGTGACCTCCTGGGAAGTCCTCGTGTTGCACCCCTCTCTTTTTCTTCGGATTTTCTTTGTCGCCGGGCTTACCGTTTACGTCGGCCCAGCACGCTCGCTTCGTAGGCTTAGCCTGCCCCAGGCCAAAAATACGAGCCGCTGATCTCGTTTTGGGTGCTAATTTGGTGGCGGCGATCTCGAAATCCCCTCGGGCTGCAGCTCCCAGGTGTTAGAGTGCATCGCTGCATTCGGATCCTTTATAAGGATTTAACGCGCTTATGCTGATGGGTGCGATCATACCAACACTAATGCACCGGATCCCATCAGAACTCCGCAGTTAAGCGTGTTTGGGCGAGAGTAGTACTAGGATGGG
>JARPSG010000094.1:0-93857 GCA_029955605.1 Quercus engelmannii
TTTTCGCTAAAAATAATGCCCGGATGACGTTTTATAATTTTTTGAATTTTTTTACTATTTTTTTCGGAATTTTCTTGCCTGTGTCGAGTATGAACGGAATTCGGGACTAAAATTTTGGTTTCACTTTTTCGGCCTACCTCATCCCGTTTTGGCTAAAAATAATGTTGGGAAGAAGTTTCATAATTTTTTGAATTTTTTTACTATTTTTTTCGGAATTTTCTTGCCCGTGACGAGTATGAACGGAATTCGGGACTAAAATTTTGTTTTCACTTTTTTGGTCTATTTCATCCTGTTTTGGCTAAAAATAATGCCGAGAAGAGGTTTTATAATTTTTTGTATTTTTTTACTAATTTTTTCGGAATTTTCTTTCCCGGGCCGAGTATGAACGGAATTCGGGACTAAAATTTTGTTTTCAATTTTTCGGGCTATCTCATCCTGTTTTGGCGAGAAATAATGCCGGGAAGAGGTTTTTTAATTTTTTGAATTTTTTTACTATTATTTTTCGGAATTTTCTTTCCCGGGCCGAGTATGAACGGAATTCGGGACTAAAATTTGGTTTTCACTTTTTTGGCCTATCTCATCCTGTTTTGGCGAGAAATAATGCCGGGAAGAGGTTTTATAATTTTTTGAATTTTTTTACTATTTTTTTCGGAATTTTCTTTCCCGGGCCGAGTATGAACGGAATTCTGGACTAAAATTTTGTTTTCACTTTTTCGGCCTATTTCATCCCGTTTTGGCTAGAAATAATGCCGGGATGAGGTTTTATAATTTTTTCAATTTTTTTACTATTTTTTTCGGAATTTTCTTGCCCGTGTCGAGTATGAACGGAATTCGGGACTAAAATTTTGTTTTCACTTTTTTGGTCTATTTCATCCTGTTTTGGCTAAAAATAATGCCGGGAAGAGGTTTTATAATTTTTTCAATTTTTTTACTAACTTTTTCGAAATTTTCTTTCCCGGGCCGTGTATGAACGGAATTCGGGACTAAAATTTTGTTTTCACTTTTTCGGCCTATCTCATCCCGTTTTGGCTAGAAAGAATGCCGGGATGAGGTTTTATAATTTTTTCAATTTTTTTACTATTTTTTTCGAAATTTTCTTTCCCGGGCCGAGTATATACAGAATTCGGGACTAAAATTTTGGTTTCACCTTTTCGGCCTACCTCATCTCGTTTTGGCTAAAAATAATGTTGGGAAGAGGTTTCATAATTTTTTGAATTTTTTTACTGTTTTTTTCGAAATATTCTTTCCCGGGGCGAGTATGAACGGAATTTGGGAAAAAAAAAATTTTTTCTCTTTTTCGGCCTATCACATCCCGTTTTCGCAAAAAATAATGCCCGGATGAGGTTTTATAATTTTTTGAATTTTTTTACTATTTTTTTCGGAATTTTCTTTCCAAGGCCGAGTATGAACGGAATTCGGGACTAAAATTTTGTTTTCACTTTTTCGGCCTATCTCATCCCGTTTTGGCTAGAAATAATGCCGGGAAGAGGTTTTATAATTTTTTGAATTTTTTTACTATTTTTTTCGGAATTTTCTTGCCTGTGTCGAGTATGAACGGAATTCGGGACTAAAATTTTGGTTTCACTTTTTCGGCCTACCTCATCTCGTTTTGGCTAAAAATAATGTTGGGAAGAGGTTTCATAATTTTTTGAATTTTTTTACTGTTTTTTTCGAAATTTTCTTTCCCGGGGCGAGTATGAACGGAATTTGGGACAAAATTTTTTTTTTTCTCTTTTTCGGCCTATCTCATCCCGTTTTCGCTAAAAATAATGCCCGGATGAGGTTTTATAATTTTTTGAATTTTTTTACTATTTTTTTCGGAATTTTCTTGCCTGTGTCGAGTATGAACGGAATTCGGGACTAAAATTTTGGTTTCACTTTTTCGGCCTACCTCATCCCGTTTTGGCTAAAAATAATGTTGGGAAGAGGTTTCATAATTTTTTGAATTTTTTTACTATTTTTTTCGGAATTTTCTTGCCCGTGACGAGTATGAACGGAATTCGGGACTAAAATTTTGTTTTCACTTTTTTGGTCTATTTCATCCTGTTTTGGCTAAAAATAATGCCGAGAAGAGGTTTTATAATTTTTTGTATTTTTTTACTAATTTTTTCGGAATTTTCTTTCCCGGGCCGAGTATGAACGGAATTCGGGACTAAAATTTTGTTTTCACTTTTTCGGGCTATCTCATCCTGTTTTGGCGAGAAATAATGCCGGGAAGAGGTTTTTTAATTTTTTGAATTTTTTTACTATTATTTTTCGGAATTTTCTTTCCCGGGCCGAGTATGAACGGAATTCGGGACTAAAATTTGGTTTTCACTTTTTTGGCCTATCTCATCCTGTTTTGGCGAGAAATAATGCCGGGAAGAGGTTTTATAATTTTTTGAATTTTTTTACTATTTTTTTCGGAATTTTCTTTCCCGGGCCGAGTATGAACGGAATTCTGGACTAAAATTTTGTTTTCACTTTTTCGGCCTATTTCATCCCGTTTTGGCTAGAAATAATGCCGGGATGAGGTTTTATAAATTTTTCAATTTTTTTACTATTTTTTTCGAAATTTTCTTTCCCGGGCCGAGTATGAACGGAATTCGGGACTAAAATTTTGTTTTCACTTTTTCGGCCTATCTCATCCCGTTTTGGCTAGAAATAATGCCGGGATGAGGTTTTATAATTTTTTGAATTTTTTTACTATTTTTGTCGGAATTTTTTTGCTTGTGTCGAGTATGAACGGTATTCGGGACTAAAATTTGGTTTTCATTTTTTCGGCCTATCTCATCCTGTTTTGGCGAGAAATAATGCCAGGAAGAGGTTTTATAATTTTTTGAATTTTTTTACTATTTTTTTCGGAATTTTCTTTCCCGGGCCGAGTATGAACGAAATTCTGGACTAAAATTTTGTTTTCACTTTTTCGTCCTATCTCATCCCGTTTTGGCTAGAAATAATGCCGGGATGAGGTTTTATAATTGTTTCAATTTTTTTACTATTTTAATCGAAATTTTCTTTCCCGGGCCGAGTATGTACGGAATTCGGGACTCAAATTTTGGTTTCACCTTTTCGGCCTACCTCATCTCGTTTTGGCTAAAAATAATGTTGGGAAGAGGTTTCATAATTTTTTGAATTTTTTTACTGTTTTTTTCGGAATTTTCTTTCCCGGGGCGAGTATGAACGGGGGGCGAGTGTGAACGGAATTTGGTACAAAATTTTTTTTTTCTCTTTTTCGGCCTATCTCATCCCGTTTTCACTAAAAATAATGCCCGGATGAGGTTTTATAATTTTTTGAATTTTTTTACAATTTTTTTCGGAATTTTCTTTCCCGGGCCGAGTATGAACGGAATTCGGGACTAAAATTTTGTTTTCACTTTTTCTGCCTATCTCATCCCGTTTTTGCTAGAAATAATGCCGGGAAGAGGTTTTATAATTTTTTGAATTTTTTTACTATTATTTTTCGGAATTTTCTTTCCCGGGCCGAGTATGAACGGAATTCGGGACTAAAATTTGGTTTTCACTTTTTTGGCCTATCTCATCCTGTTTTGGCGAGAAATAATGCCGGGAAGAGGTTTCATAATTTTTTGAATTTTTTTACTGTTTTTTTCGGAATTTTCTTTCCCGGGGCGAGTATGAACGGAATTTGGGACAAAATTTTTTTTTTTCTCTTTTTCGGCCTATCTCATCCCGTTTTCGCTAAAAAATAATGCCCGGATGAGGTTTTATAATTTTTTGAATTTTTTTACTATTTTTTTCGGAATTTTCTTGCCTGTGTCGAGTATGAACGGAATTCGGGACTAAAATTTTGGTTTCACTTTTTCGGCCTACCTCATCCCGTTTTGGCTAAAAATAATGTTGGGAAGAGGTTTCATAATTTTTTGAATTTTTTTACTATTTTTTTCGGAATTTTCTTGCCCGTGACGAGTATGAACGGAATTCGGGACTAAAATTTTGTTTTCACTTTTTTGGTCTATTTCATCCTGTTTTGGCTAAAAATAATGCCGAGAAGAGGTTTTATAATTTTTTGTATTTTTTTACTAATTTTTTCGGAATTTTCTTTCCCGGGCCGAGTATGAACGGAATTCGGGACTAAAATTTTGTTTTCAATTTTTCGGGCTATCTCATCCTGTTTTGGCGAGAAATAATGCCGGGAAGAGGTTTTTTAATTTTTTGAATTTTTTTACTATTATTTTTCGGAATTTTCTTTCCCGGGCCGAGTATGAACGGAATTCGGGACTAAAATTTGGTTTTCACTTTTTTGGCCTATCTCATCCTGTTTTGGCGAGAAATAATGCCGGGAAGAGGTTTTATAATTTTTTGAATTTTTTTACTATTTTTTTCGGAATTTTCTTTCCCGGGCCGAGTATGAACGGAATTCTGGACTAAAATTTTGTTTTCACTTTTTCGGCCTATTTCATCCCGTTTTGGCTAGAAATAATGCCGGGATGAGGTTTTATAATTTTTTCAATTTTTTTACTATTTTTTTCGGAATTTTCTTGCCCGTGTCGAGTATGAACGGAATTCGGGACTAAAATTTTGTTTTCACTTTTTTGGTCTATTTCATCCTGTTTTGGCTAAAAATAATGCCGGGAAGAGGTTTTATAATTTTTTCAATTTTTTTACTAACTTTTTCGAAATTTTCTTTCCCGGGCCGTGTATGAACGGAATTCGGGACTAAAATTTTGTTTTCACTTTTTCGGCCTATCTCATCCCGTTTTGGCTAGAAAGAATGCCGGGATGAGGTTTTATAATTTTTTCAATTTTTTTACTATTTTTTTCGAAATTTTCTTTCCCGGGCCGAGTATATACAGAATTCGGGACTAAAATTTTGGTTTCACCTTTTCGGCCTACCTCATCTCGTTTTGGCTAAAAATAATGTTGGGAAGAGGTTTCATAATTTTTTGAATTTTTTTACTGTTTTTTTCGAAATATTCTTTCCCGGGGCGAGTATGAACGGAATTTGGGAAAAAAAAAATTTTTTCTCTTTTTCGGCCTATCACATCCCGTTTTCGCAAAAAATAATGCCCGGATGAGGTTTTATAATTTTTTGAATTTTTTTACTATTTTTTTCGGAATTTTCTTTCCAAGGCCGAGTATGAACGGAATTCGGGACTAAAATTTTGTTTTCACTTTTTCGGCCTATCTCATCCCGTTTTGGCTAGAAATAATGCCGGGAAGAGGTTTTATAATTTTTTGAATTTTTTTACTATTTTTTTCGGAATTTTCTTGCCTGTGTCGAGTATGAACGGAATTCGGGACTAAAATTTTGGTTTCACTTTTTCGGCCTACCTCATCTCGTTTTGGCTAAAAATAATGTTGGGAAGAGGTTTCATAATTTTTTGAATTTTTTTACTGTTTTTTTCGAAATTTTCTTTCCCGGGGCGAGTATGAACGGAATTTGGGACAAAATTTTTTTTTTTCTCTTTTTCGGCCTATCTCATCCCGTTTTCGCTAAAAATAATGCCCGGATGAGGTTTTATAATTTTTTGAATTTTTTTACTATTTTTTTCGGAATTTTCTTGCCTGTGTCGAGTATGAACGGAATTCGGGACTAAAATTTTGGTTTCACTTTTTCGGCCTACCTCATCCCGTTTTGGCTAAAAATAATGTTGGGAAGAGGTTTCATAATTTTTTGAATTTTTTTACTATTTTTTTCGGAATTTTCTTGCCCGTGACGAGTATGAACGGAATTCGGGACTAAAATTTTGTTTTCACTTTTTTGGTCTATTTCATCCTGTTTTGGCTAAAAATAATGCCGAGAAGAGGTTTTATAATTTTTTGTATTTTTTTACTAATTTTTTCGGAATTTTCTTTCCCGGGCCGAGTATGAACGGAATTCGGGACTAAAATTTTGTTTTCACTTTTTCGGGCTATCTCATCCTGTTTTGGCGAGAAATAATGCCGGGAAGAGGTTTTTTAATTTTTTGAATTTTTTTACTATTATTTTTCGGAATTTTCTTTCCCGGGCCGAGTATGAACGGAATTCGGGACTAAAATTTGGTTTTCACTTTTTTGGCCTATCTCATCCTGTTTTGGCGAGAAATAATGCCGGGAAGAGGTTTTATAATTTTTTGAATTTTTTTACTATTTTTTTCGGAATTTTCTTTCCCGGGCCGAGTATGAACGGAATTCTGGACTAAAATTTTGTTTTCACTTTTTCGGCCTATTTCATCCCGTTTTGGCTAGAAATAATGCCGGGATGAGGTTTTATAAATTTTTCAATTTTTTTACTATTTTTTTCGAAATTTTCTTTCCCGGGCCGAGTATGAACGGAATTCGGGACTAAAATTTTGTTTTCACTTTTTCGGCCTATCTCATCCCGTTTTGGCTAGAAATAATGCCGGGATGAGGTTTTATAATTTTTTGAATTTTTTTACTATTTTTGTCGGAATTTTTTTGCTTGTGTCGAGTATGAACGGTATTCGGGACTAAAATTTGGTTTTCATTTTTTCGGCCTATCTCATCCTGTTTTGGCGAGAAATAATGCCAGGAAGAGGTTTTATAATTTTTTGAATTTTTTTACTATTTTTTTCGGAATTTTCTTTCCCGGGCCGAGTATGAACGAAATTCTGGACTAAAATTTTGTTTTCACTTTTTCGTCCTATCTCATCCCGTTTTGGCTAGAAATAATGCCGGGATGAGGTTTTATAATTGTTTCAATTTTTTTACTATTTTAATCGAAATTTTCTTTCCCGGGCCGAGTATGTACGGAATTCGGGACTCAAATTTTGGTTTCACCTTTTCGGCCTACCTCATCTCGTTTTGGCTAAAAATAATGTTGGGAAGAGGTTTCATAATTTTTTGAATTTTTTTACTGTTTTTTTCGGAATTTTCTTTCCCGGGGCGAGTATGAACGGGGGCGAGTGTGAACGGAATTTGGTACAAAATTTTTTTTTTCTCTTTTTCGGCCTATCTCATCCCGTTTTCACTAAAAATAATGCCCGGATGAGGTTTTATAATTTTTTGAATTTTTTTACAATTTTTTTCGGAATTTTCTTTCCCGGGCCGAGTATGAACGGAATTCGGGACTAAAATTTTGTTTTCACTTTTTCTGCCTATCTCATCCCGTTTTTGCTAGAAATAATGCCGGGAAGAGGTTTTATAATTTTTTGAATTTTTTTACTATTATTTTTCGGAATTTTCTTTCCCGGGCCGAGTATGAACGGAATTCGGGACTAAAATTTGGTTTTCACTTTTTTGGCCTATCTCATCCTGTTTTGGCGAGAAATAATGCCGGGAAGAGGTTTCATAATTTTTTGAATTTTTTTACTGTTTTTTTCGGAATTTTCTTTCCCGGGGCGAGTATGAACGGAATTTGGGACAAAATTTTTTTTTTTCTCTTTTTCGGCCTATCTCATCCCGTTTTCGCTAAAAAATAATGCCCGGATGAGGTTTTATAATTTTTTGAATTTTTTTACTATTTTTTTCGGAATTTTCTTGCCTGTGTCGAGTATGAACGGAATTCGGGACTAAAATTTTGGTTTCACTTTTTCGGCCTACCTCATCCCGTTTTGGCTAAAAATAATGTTGGGAAGAGGTTTCATAATTTTTTGAATTTTTTTACTATTTTTTTCGGAATTTTCTTGCCCGTGACGAGTATGAACGGAATTCGGGACTAAAATTTTGTTTTCACTTTTTTGGTCTATTTCATCCTGTTTTGGCTAAAAATAATGCCGAGAAGAGGTTTTATAATTTTTTGTATTTTTTTACTAATTTTTTCGGAATTTTCTTTCCCGGGCCGAGTATGAACGGAATTCGGGACTAAAATTTTGTTTTCAATTTTTCGGGCTATCTCATCCTGTTTTGGCGAGAAATAATGCCGGGAAGAGGTTTTTTAATTTTTTGAATTTTTTTACTATTATTTTTCGGAATTTTCTTTCCCGGGCCGAGTATGAACGGAATTCGGGACTAAAATTTGGTTTTCACTTTTTTGGCCTATCTCATCCTGTTTTGGCGAGAAATAATGCCGGGAAGAGGTTTTATAATTTTTTGAATTTTTTTACTATTTTTTTCGGAATTTTCTTTCCCGGGCCGAGTATGAACGGAATTCTGGACTAAAATTTTGTTTTCACTTTTTCGGCCTATTTCATCCCGTTTTGGCTAGAAATAATGCCGGGATGAGGTTTTATAATTTTTTCAATTTTTTTACTATTTTTTTCGGAATTTTCTTGCCCGTGTCGAGTATGAACGGAATTCGGGACTAAAATTTTGTTTTCACTTTTTTGGTCTATTTCATCCTGTTTTGGCTAAAAATAATGCCGGGAAGAGGTTTTATAATTTTTTCAATTTTTTTACTAACTTTTTCGAAATTTTCTTTCCCGGGCCGTGTATGAACGGAATTCGGGACTAAAATTTTGTTTTCACTTTTTCGGCCTATCTCATCCCGTTTTGGCTAGAAAGAATGCCGGGATGAGGTTTTATAATTTTTTCAATTTTTTTACTATTTTTTTCGAAATTTTCTTTCCCGGGCCGAGTATATACAGAATTCGGGACTAAAATTTTGGTTTCACCTTTTCGGCCTACCTCATCTCGTTTTGGCTAAAAATAATGTTGGGAAGAGGTTTCATAATTTTTTGAATTTTTTTACTGTTTTTTTCGAAATATTCTTTCCCGGGGCGAGTATGAACGGAATTTGGGAAAAAAAAATTTTTTTCTCTTTTTCGGCCTATCACATCCCGTTTTCGCAAAAAATAATGCCCGGATGAGGTTTTATAATTTTTTGAATTTTTTTACTATTTTTTTCGGAATTTTCTTTCCAAGGCCGAGTATGAACGGAATTCGGGACTAAAATTTTGTTTTCACTTTTTCGGCCTATCTCATCCCGTTTTGGCTAGAAATAATGCCGGGAAGAGGTTTTATAATTTTTTGAATTTTTTTACTATTTTTTTCGGAATTTTCTTGCCTGTGTCGAGTATGAACGGAATTCGGGACTAAAATTTTGGTTTCACTTTTTCGGCCTACCTCATCTCGTTTTGGCTAAAAATAATGTTGGGAAGAGGTTTCATAATTTTTTGAATTTTTTTACTGTTTTTTTCGAAATTTTCTTTCCCGGGGCGAGTATGAACGGAATTTGGGACAAAATTTTTTTTTTTCTCTTTTTCGGCCTATCTCATCCCGTTTTCGCTAAAAATAATGCCCGGATGAGGTTTTATAATTTTTTGAATTTTTTTACTATTTTTTTCGGAATTTTCTTGCCTGTGTCGAGTATGAACGGAATTCGGGACTAAAATTTTGGTTTCACTTTTTCGGCCTACCTCATCCCGTTTTGGCTAAAAATAATGTTGGGAAGAGGTTTCATAATTTTTTGAATTTTTTTACTATTTTTTTCGGAATTTTCTTGCCCGTGACGAGTATGAACGGAATTCGGGACTAAAATTTTGTTTTCACTTTTTCGGGCTATCTCATCCTGTTTTGGCGAGAAATAATGCCGGGAAGAGGTTTTTTAATTTTTTGAATTTTTTTACTATTATTTTTCGGAATTTTCTTTCCCGGGCCGAGTATGAACGGAATTCGGGACTAAAATTTGGTTTTCACTTTTTTGGCCTATCTCATCCTGTTTTGGCGAGAAATAATGCCGGGAAGAGGTTTTATAATTTTTTGAATTTTTTTACTATTTTTTTCGGAATTTTCTTTCCCGGGCCGAGTATGAACGGAATTCTGGACTAAAATTTTGTTTTCACTTTTTCGGCCTATTTCATCCCGTTTTGGCTAGAAATAATGCCGGGATGAGGTTTTATAAATTTTTCAATTTTTTTACTATTTTTTTCGAAATTTTCTTTCCCGGGCCGAGTATGAACGGAATTCGGGACTAAAATTTTGTTTTCACTTTTTCGGCCTATCTCATCCCGTTTTGGCTAGAAATAATGCCGGGATGAGGTTTTATAATTTTTTGAATTTTTTTACTATTTTTGTCGGAATTTTTTTGCTTGTGTCGAGTATGAACGGTATTCGGGACTAAAATTTGGTTTTCATTTTTTCGGCCTATCTCATCCTGTTTTGGCGAGAAATAATGCCAGGAAGAGGTTTTATAATTTTTTGAATTTTTTTACTATTTTTTTCGGAATTTTCTTTCCCGGGCCGAGTATGAACGAAATTCTGGACTAAAATTTTGTTTTCACTTTTTCGTCCTATCTCATCCCGTTTTGGCTAGAAATAATGCCGGGATGAGGTTTTATAATTGTTTCAATTTTTTTACTATTTTAATCGAAATTTTCTTTCCCGGGCCGAGTATGTACGGAATTCGGGACTCAAATTTTGGTTTCACCTTTTCGGCCTACCTCATCTCGTTTTGGCTAAAAATAATGTTGGGAAGAGGTTTCATAATTTTTTGAATTTTTTTACTGTTTTTTTCGGAATTTTCTTTCCCGGGGCGAGTATGAACGGGGGCGAGTGTGAACGGAATTTGGTACAAAATTTTTTTTTTCTCTTTTTCGGCCTATCTCATCCCGTTTTCACTAAAAATAATGCCCGGATGAGGTTTTATAATTTTTTGAATTTTTTTACAATTTTTTTCGGAATTTTCTTTCCCGGGCCGAGTATGAACGGAATTCGGGACTAAAATTTTGTTTTCACTTTTTCTGCCTATCTCATCCCGTTTTTGCTAGAAATAATGCCGGGAAGAGGTTTTATAATTTTTTGAATTTTTTTACTATTATTTTTCGGAATTTTCTTTCCCGGGCCGAGTATGAACGGAATTCGGGACTAAAATTTGGTTTTCACTTTTTTGGCCTATCTCATCCTGTTTTGGCGAGAAATAATGCCGGGAAGAGGTTTCATAATTTTTTGAATTTTTTTACTGTTTTTTTCGGAATTTTCTTTCCCGGGGCGAGTATGAACGGAATTTGGGACAAAATTTTTTTTTTTCTCTTTTTCGGCCTATCTCATCCCGTTTTCGCTAAAAATAATGCCCGGATGACGTTTTATAATTTTTTGAATTTTTTTACTATTTTTTTCGGAATTTTCTTGCCTGTGTCGAGTATGAACGGAATTCGGGACTAAAATTTTGGTTTCACTTTTTCGGCCTACCTCATCCCGTTTTGGCTAAAAATAATGTTGGGAAGAAGTTTCATAATTTTTTGAATTTTTTTACTATTTTTTTCGGAATTTTCTTGCCCGTGACGAGTATGAACGGAATTCGGGACTAAAATTTTGTTTTCACTTTTTTGGTCTATTTCATCCTGTTTTGGCTAAAAATAATGCCGAGAAGAGGTTTTATAATTTTTTGTATTTTTTTACTAATTTTTTCGGAATTTTCTTTCCCGGGCCGAGTATGAACGGAATTCGGGACTAAAATTTTGTTTTCAATTTTTCGGGCTATCTCATCCTGTTTTGGCGAGAAATAATGCCGGGAAGAGGTTTTTTAATTTTTTGAATTTTTTTACTATTATTTTTCGGAATTTTCTTTCCCGGGCCGAGTATGAACGGAATTCGGGACTAAAATTTGGTTTTCACTTTTTTGGCCTATCTCATCCTGTTTTGGCGAGAAATAATGCCGGGAAGAGGTTTTATAATTTTTTGAATTTTTTTACTATTTTTTTCGGAATTTTCTTTCCCGGGCCGAGTATGAACGGAATTCTGGACTAAAATTTTGTTTTCACTTTTTCGGCCTATTTCATCCCGTTTTGGCTAGAAATAATGCCGGGATGAGGTTTTATAATTTTTTCAATTTTTTTACTATTTTTTTCGGAATTTTCTTGCCCGTGTCGAGTATGAACGGAATTCGGGACTAAAATTTTGTTTTCACTTTTTTGGTCTATTTCATCCTGTTTTGGCTAAAAATAATGCCGGGAAGAGGTTTTATAATTTTTTCAATTTTTTTACTAACTTTTTCGAAATTTTCTTTCCCGGGCCGTGTATGAACGGAATTCGGGACTAAAATTTTGTTTTCACTTTTTCGGCCTATCTCATCCCGTTTTGGCTAGAAAGAATGCCGGGATGAGGTTTTATAATTTTTTCAATTTTTTTACTATTTTTTTCGTAATTTTCTTTCCCGGGCCGAGTATATACAGAATTCGGGACTAAAATTTTGGTTTCACCTTTTCGGCCTACCTCATCTCGTTTTGGCTAAAAATAATGTTGGGAAGAGGTTTCATAATTTTTTGAATTTTTTTACTGTTTTTTTCGAAATATTCTTTCCCGGGGCGAGTATGAACGGAATTTGGGAAAAAAAATTTTTTTTCTCTTTTTCGGCCTATCACATCCCGTTTTCGCAAAAAATAATGCCCGGATGAGGTTTTATAATTTTTTGAATTTTTTTACTATTTTTTTCGGAATTTTCTTTCCAAGGCCGAGTATGAACGGAATTCGGGACTAAAATTTTGTTTTCACTTTTTCGGCCTATCTCATCCCGTTTTGGCTAGAAATAATGCCGGGAAGAGGTTTTATAATTTTTTGAATTTTTTTACTATTTTTTTCGGAATTTTCTTGCCTGTGTCGAGTATGAACGGAATTCGGGACTAAAATTTTGGTTTCACTTTTTCGGCCTACCTCATCTCGTTTTGGCTAAAAATAATGTTGGGAAGAGGTTTCATAATTTTTTGAATTTTTTTACTGTTTTTTTCGAAATTTTCTTTCCCGGGGCGAGTATGAACGGAATTTGGGACAAAATTTTTTTTTTTCTCTTTTTCGGCCTATCTCATCCCGTTTT
Organism: Quercus engelmannii; assembly: GCA_029955605.1. Lineage (NCBI taxonomy): Eukaryota > Viridiplantae > Streptophyta > Magnoliopsida > Fagales > Fagaceae > Quercus > Quercus engelmannii. Next base: position 12,629 of record JARPSG010000094.1, read on the forward strand.
CGCTAAAAATAATGCCCGGATGAGGTTTTATAATTTTTTGAATTTTTTTACTATTTTTTTCGGAATTTTCTTGCCTGTGTCGAGTATGAACGGAATTCGGGACTAAAATTTTGGTTTCACTTTTTCGGCCTACCTCATCCCGTTTTGGCTAAAAATAATGTTGGGAAGAGGTTTCATAATTTTTTGAATTTTTTTACTATTTTTTTCGGAATTTTCTTGCCCGTGACGAGTATGAACGGAATTCGGGACTAAAATTTTGTTTTCACTTTTTTGGTCTATTTCATCCTGTTTTGGCTAAAAATAATGCCGAGAAGAGGTTTTATAATTTTTTGTATTTTTTTACTAATTTTTTCGGAATTTTCTTTCCCGGGCCGAGTATGAACGGAATTCGGGACTAAAATTTTGTTTTCACTTTTTCGGGCTATCTCATCCTGTTTTGGCGAGAAATAATGCCGGGAAGAGGTTTTTTAATTTTTTGAATTTTTTTACTATTATTTTTCGGAATTTTCTTTCCCGGGCCGAGTATGAACGGAATTCGGGACTAAAATTTGGTTTTCACTTTTTTGGCCTATCTCATCCTGTTTTGGCGAGAAATAATGCCGGGAAGAGGTTTTATAATTTTTTGAATTTTTTTACTATTTTTTTCGGAATTTTCTTTCCCGGGCCGAGTATGAACGGAATTCTGGACTAAAATTTTGTTTTCACTTTTTCGGCCTATTTCATCCCGTTTTGGCTAGAAATAATGCCGGGATGAGGTTTTATAAATTTTTCAATTTTTTTACTATTTTTTTCGAAATTTTCTTTCCCGGGCCGAGTATGAACGGAATTCGGGACTAAAATTTTGTTTTCACTTTTTCGGCCTATCTCATCCCGTTTTGGCTAGAAATAATGCCGGGATGAGGTTTTATAATTTTTTGAATTTTTTTACTATTTTTGTCGGAATTTTTTTGCTTGTGTCGAGTATGAACGGTATTCGGGACTAAAATTTGGTTTTCATTTTTTCGGCCTATCTCATCCTGTTTTGGCGAGAAATAATGCCAGGAAGAGGTTTTATAATTTTTTGAATTTTTTTACTATTTTTTTCGGAATTTTCTTTCCCGGGCCGAGTATGAACGAAATTCTGGACTAAAATTTTGTTTTCACTTTTTCGTCCTATCTCATCCCGTTTTGGCTAGAAATAATGCCGGGATGAGGTTTTATAATTGTTTCAATTTTTTTACTATTTTAATCGAAATTTTCTTTCCCGGGCCGAGTATGTACGGAATTCGGGACTCAAATTTTGGTTTCACCTTTTCGGCCTACCTCATCTCGTTTTGGCTAAAAATAATGTTGGGAAGAGGTTTCATAATTTTTTGAATTTTTTTACTGTTTTTTTCGGAATTTTCTTTCCCGGGGCGAGTATGAACGGGGGCGAGTGTGAACGGAATTTGGTACAAAATTTTTTTTTTCTCTTTTTCGGCCTATCTCATCCCGTTTTCACTAAAAATAATGCCCGGATGAGGTTTTATAATTTTTTGAATTTTTTTACAATTTTTTTCGGAATTTTCTTTCCCGGGCCGAGTATGAACGGAATTCGGGACTAAAATTTTGTTTTCACTTTTTCTGCCTATCTCATCCCGTTTTTGCTAGAAATAATGCCGGGAAGAGGTTTTATAATTTTTTGAATTTTTTTACTATTATTTTTCGGAATTTTCTTTCCCGGGCCGAGTATGAACGGAATTCGGGACTAAAATTTGGTTTTCACTTTTTTGGCCTATCTCATCCTGTTTTGGCGAGAAATAATGCCGGGAAGAGGTTTCATAATTTTTTGAATTTTTTTACTGTTTTTTTCGGAATTTTCTTTCCCGGGGCGAGTATGAACGGAATTTGGGACAAAATTTTTTTTTTTCTCTTTTTCGGCCTATCTCATCCCGTTTTCGCTAAAAATAATGCCCGGATGACGTTTTATAATTTTTTGAATTTTTTTACTATTTTTTTCGGAATTTTCTTGCCTGTGTCGAGTATGAACGGAATTCGGGACTAAAATTTTGGTTTCACTTTTTCGGCCTACCTCATCCCGTTTTGGCTAAAAATAATGTTGGGAAGAGGTTTCATAATTTTTTGAATTTTTTTACTATTTTTTTCGGAATTTTCTTGCCCGTGACGAGTATGAACGGAATTCGGGACTAAAATTTTGTTTTCACTTTTTTGGTCTATTTCATCCTGTTTTGGCTAAAAATAATGCCGAGAAGAGGTTTTATAATTTTTTGTATTTTTTTACTAATTTTTTCGGAATTTTCTTTCCCGGGCCGAGTATGAACGGAATTCGGGACTAAAATTTTGTTTTCAATTTTTCGGGCTATCTCATCCTGTTTTGGCGAGAAATAATGCCGGGAAGAGGTTTTTTAATTTTTTGAATTTTTTTACTATTATTTTTCGGAATTTTCTTTCCCGGGCCGAGTATGAACGGAATTCGGGACTAAAATTTGGTTTTCACTTTTTTGGCCTATCTCATCCTGTTTTGGCGAGAAATAATGCCGGGAAGAGGTTTTATAATTTTTTGAATTTTTTTACTATTTTTTTCGGAATTTTCTTTCCCGGGCCGAGTATGAACGGAATTCTGGACTAAAATTTTGTTTTCACTTTTTCGGCCTATTTCATCCCGTTTTGGCTAGAAATAATGCCGGGATGAGGTTTTATAATTTTTTCAATTTTTTTACTATTTTTTTCGGAATTTTCTTGCCCGTGTCGAGTATGAACGGAATTCGGGACTAAAATTTTGTTTTCACTTTTTTGGTCTATTTCATCCTGTTTTGGCTAAAAATAATGCCGGGAAGAGGTTTTATAATTTTTTCAATTTTTTTACCAACTTTTTCGAAATTTTCTTTCCCGGGCCGTGTATGAACGGAATTCGGGACTAAAATTTTGTTTTCACTTTTTCGGCCTATCTCATCCCGTTTTGGCTAGAAAGAATGCCGGGATGAGGTTTTATAATTTTTTCAATTTTTTTACTATTTTTTTCGAAATTTTCTTTCCCGGGCCGAGTATATACAGAATTCGGGACTAAAATTTTGGTTTCACCTTTTCGGCCTACCTCATCTCGTTTTGGCTAAAAATAATGTTGGGAAGAGGTTTCATAATTTTTTGAATTTTTTTACTGTTTTTTTCGAAATATTCTTTCCCGGGGCGAGTATGAACGGAATTTGGGAAAAAATTTTTTTTTTCTCTTTTTCGGCCTATCACATCCCGTTTTCGCAAAAAATAATGCCCGGATGAGGTTTTATAATTTTTTGAATTTTTTTACTATTTTTTTCGGAATTTTCTTTCCAAGGCCGAGTATGAACGGAATTCGGGACTAAAATTTTGTTTTCACTTTTTCGGCCTATCTCTTCCCGTTTTGGCTAGAAATAATGCCGGGAAGAGGTTTTATAATTTTTTGAATTTTTTTACTATTTTTTTCGGAATTTTCTTGCCTGTGTCGAGTATGAACGGAATTCGGGACTAAAATTTTGGTTTCACTTTTTCGGCCTACCTCATCTCGTTTTGGCTAAAAATAATGTTGGGAAGAGGTTTCATAATTTTTTGAATTTTTTTACTGTTTTTTTCGAAATTTTCTTTCCCGGGGCGAGTATGAACGGAATTTGGGACAAAATTTTTTTTTTTCTCTTTTTCGGCCTATCTCATCCCGTTTTCGCTAAAAATAATGCCCGGATGAGGTTTTATAATTTTTTGAATTTTTTTACTATTTTTTTCGGAATTTTCTTGCCTGTGTCGAGTATGAACGGAATTCGGGACTAAAATTTTGGTTTCACTTTTTCGGCCTACCTCATCCCGTTTTGGCTAAAAATAATGTTGGGAAGAGGTTTCATAATTTTTTGAATTTTTTTACTATTTTTTTCGGAATTTTCTTGCCCGTGACGAGTATGAACGGAATTCGGGACTAAAATTTTGTTTTCACTTTTTTGGTCTATTTCATCCTGTTTTGGCTAAAAATAATGCCGAGAAGAGGTTTTATAATTTTTTGTATTTTTTTACTAATTTTTTCGGAATTTTCTTTCCCGGGCCGAGTATGAACGGAATTCGGGACTAAAATTTTGTTTTCACTTTTTCGGGCTATCTCATCCTGTTTTGGCGAGAAATAATGCCGGGAAGAGGTTTTTTAATTTTTTGAATTTTTTTACTATTATTTTTCGGAATTTTCTTTCCCGGGCCGAGTATGAACGGAATTCGGGACTAAAATTTGGTTTTCACTTTTTTGGCCTATCTCATCCTGTTTTGGCGAGAAATAATGCCGGGAAGAGGTTTTATAATTTTTTGAATTTTTTTACTATTTTTTTCGGAATTTTCTTTCCCGGGCCGAGTATGAACGGAATTCTGGACTAAAATTTTGTTTTCACTTTTTCGGCCTATTTCATCCCGTTTTGGCTAGAAATAATGCCGGGATGAGGTTTTATAAATTTTTCAATTTTTTTACTATTTTTTTCGAAATTTTCTTTCCCGGGCCGAGTATGAACGGAATTCGGGACTAAAATTTTGTTTTCACTTTTTCGGCCTATCTCATCCCGTTTTGGCTAGAAATAATGCCGGGATGAGGTTTTATAATTTTTTGAATTTTTTTACTATTTTTGTCGGAATTTTTTTGCTTGTGTCGAGTATGAACGGTATTCGGGACTAAAATTTGGTTTTCATTTTTTCGGCCTATCTCATCCTGTTTTGGCGAGAAATAATGCCAGGAAGAGGTTTTATAATTTTTTGAATTTTTTTACTATTTTTTTCGGAATTTTCTTTCCCGGGCCGAGTATGAACGAAATTCTGGACTAAAATTTTGTTTTCACTTTTTCGTCCTATCTCATCCCGTTTTGGCTAGAAATAATGCCGGGATGAGGTTTTATAATTTTTTCAATTTTTTTACTATTTTAATCGAAATTTTCTTTCCCGGGCCGAGTATGTACGGAATTCGGGACTCAAATTTTGGTTTCACCTTTTCGGCCTACCTCATCTCGTTTTGGCTAAAAATAATGTTGGGAAGAGGTTTCATAATTTTTTGAATTTTTTTACTGTTTTTTTCGGAATTTTCTTTCCCGGGGCGAGTATGAACGGGGGCGAGTGTGAACGGAATTTGGTACAAAATTTTTTTTTTCTCTTTTTCGGCCTATCTCATCCCGTTTTCACTAAAAATAATGCCCGGATGAGGTTTTATAATTTTTTGAATTTTTTTACAATTTTTTTCGGAATTTTCTTTCCCGGGCCGAGTATGAACGGAATTCGGGACTAAAATTTTGTTTTCACTTTTTCTGCCTATCTCATCCCGTTTTTGCTAGAAATAATGCCGGGAAGAGGTTTTATAATTTTTTGAATTTTTTTACTATTATTTTTCGGAATTTTCTTTCCCGGGCCGAGTATGAACGGAATTCGGGACTAAAATTTGGTTTTCACTTTTTTGGCCTATATCATCCTGTTTTGGCGAGAAATAATGCCGGGAAGAGGTTTCATAATTTTTTGAATTTTTTTACTGTTTTTTTCGGAATTTTCTTTCCCGGGGCGAGTATGAACGGGGGCGAGTGTGAACGGAATTTGGTACAAAATTTTTTTTTTCTCTTTTTCGGCCTATCTCATCCCGTTTTCACTAAAAATAATGCCCGGATGAGGTTTTATAATTTTTTGAATTTTTTTACAATTTTTTTCGGAATTTTCTTTCCCGGGCCGAGTATGAACGGAATTCGGGACTAAAATTTGGTTTTCACTTTTTTGGCCTATCTCATCCTGTTTTGGCGAGAAATAATGCCGGGAAGAGGTTTTATAATTTTTTGAATTTTTTTACTATTTTTTTCGGAATTTTCTTGCCTGTGTCGAGTATGAACGGAATTCGGGACTAAAATTTTGGTTTCACTTTTTCGGCCTACCTCATTTCGTTTTGGCTAAAAATAATGTTGGGAAGAGGTTTCATAATTTTTTGAATTTTTTTACTGTTTTTTTCGAAATTTTCTTTCCCGGGGCGAGTATGAACGGAATTTGGGACAAAATTTTTTTTTTTTCTCTTTTTCGGCCTATCTCATCCCGTTTTCGCTAAAAATAATGCCCGGATGAGGTTTTATAATTTTTTGAATTTTTTTACTATTTTTTTCGGAATTTTCTTGCCTGTGTCGAGTATGAACGGAATTCGGGACTAAAATTTTGGTTTCACTTTTTCGGCCTACCTCATCTCGTTTTGGCTAAAAATAATGTTGGGAAGAGGTTTCATAATTTTTTGAATTTTTTTACTGTTTTTTTCGAAATTTTCTTTCCCGGGGCGAGTATGAACGGAATTTGGGACAAAATTTTTTTTTTTCTCTTTTTCGGCCTATCTCATCCCGTTTTCGCTAAAAATAATGCCCGGATGAGGTTTTATAATTTTTTGAATTTTTTTACTATTTTTTTCGGAATTTTCTTTCCCGGGCCGAGTATGAACGGAATTCTGGACTAAAATTTTGTTTTCACTTTTTTGGACTATTTCATCCTGTTTTGGCTAAAAATAATGCCGAGAAGAGGTTTTATAATTTTTTGTATTTTTTTACTAATTTTTTGGGAATTTTCTTTCCCGGGCCGAGTATGAACGGAATTCGGGACTAAAATTTTGTTTTCACTTTTTCGGGCTATCTCATCCCGTTTTGGCGAGAAATAATGCCGGGAAGAGGTTTTTTAATTTTTTGAATTTTTTTACTATTATTTTTCGGAATTTTCTTTCCCGGGCCGAGTATGAATGGAATTCGGGACTAAAATTTGGTTTTCACTTTTTTGGCCTATCTCCTCCTGTTTTGGCGAGAAATAATGCCGGGAAGAGGTTTTATAATTTTTTGAATTTTTTTACTATTTTTTTCGGAATTTTCTTTCCCGGGCCGAGTATGAACGGAATTCTGGACTAAAATTTTGTTTTCACTTTTTCGGCCTATTTCATCCCGTTTTGGCTAGAAATAATGCCGGGATGAGGTTTTATAATTTTTTCAATTTTTTTACTATTTTTTTCGAAATTTTCTTTCCCGGGCCGAGTATGAACGGAATTCGGGACTAAAATTTTGTTTTCACTTTTTCGGCCTATCTCATCCCGTTTTGGCTAGAAATAATGCCGGGATGAGGTTTTATAATTTTTTCAATTTTTTTACTATTTTTTTCGAAATTTTCTTTCCCGGGCCGAGTATATACAGAATTTGGGACTAAAATTTTGGTTTCACCTTTTCGGCCTACCTCATCCCGTTTTGGCTAAAAATAATGTTGGGAAGAGGTTTCATAATTTTTTGAATTTTTTTACTGTTTTTTTCGAAATATTCTTTCCCGGGGCGAGTATGAACGGAATTTGGTAAAAAAAAAATTTTTCTCTTTTTCGGCCTATCACATCCCGTTTTCGCAAAAAATAATGCCCGGATGAGGTTTTATAATTTTTTGAATTTTTTTACTATTTTTTTCGGAATTTTCTTTCCCGGGCCGAGTATGTACGGAATTCGGGACTCAAATTTTAGTTTCACCTTTTCGGCCTACCTCATCTCGTTTTGGCTAAAAATAATGTTGGGAAGAGGTTTCATAATTTTTTGAATTTTTTTACTGTTTTTTTCGAAATTTTCTTTCCCGGGGCGAGTATGAACGGAATTTGGGACAAAATTTTTTTTTTTCTCTTTTTCGGCCTATCTCATCCCGTTTTCGCTAAAAATAATGCCCGGATGAGGTTTTATAATTTTTTGAATTTTTTTACTATTTTTTTCGGAATTTTCTTTCCCGGGCCGAGTATGAACGGAATTCTGGACTAAAATTTTGTTTTCACTTTTTTGGACTATTTCATCCTGTTTTGGCTAAAAATAATGCCGAGAAGAGGTTTTATAATTTTTTGTATTTTTTTACTAATTTTTTGGGAATTTTCTTTCCCGGGCCGAGTATGAACGGAATTCGGGACTAAAATTTTGTTTTCACTTTTTCGGGCTATCTCATCCCGTTTTGGCGAGAAATAATGCCGGGAAGAGGTTTTTTAATTTTTTGAATTTTTTTACTATTATTTTTCGGAATTTTCTTTCCCGGGCCGAGTATGAATGGAATTCGGGACTAAAATTTGGTTTTCACTTTTTTGGCCTATCTCCTCCTGTTTTGGCGAGAAATAATGCCGGGAAGAGGTTTTATAATTTTTTGAATTTTTTTACTATTTTTTTCGGAATTTTCTTTCCCGGGCCGAGTATGAACGGAATTCTGGACTAAAATTTTGTTTTCACTTTTTCGGCCTATTTCATCCCGTTTTGGCTAGAAATAATGCCGGGATGAGGTTTTATAATTTTTTCAATTTTTTTACTATTTTTTTCGAAATTTTCTTTCCCGGGCCGAGTATGAACGGAATTCGGGACTAAAATTTTGTTTTCACTTTTTCGGCCTATCTCATCCCGTTTTGGCTAGAAATAATGCCGGGATGAGGTTTTATAATTTTTTCAATTTTTTTACTATTTTTTTCGAAATTTTCTTTCCCGGGCCGAGTATATACAGAATTTGGGACTAAAATTTTGGTTTCACCTTTTCGGCCTACCTCATCCCGTTTTGGCTAAAAATAATGTTGGGAAGAGGTTTCATAATTTTTTGAATTTTTTTACTGTTTTTTTCGAAATATTCTTTCCCGGGGCGAGTATGAACGGAATTTGGTAAAAAAAAAATTTTTCTCTTTTTCGGCCTATCACATCCCGTTTTCGCAAAAAATAATGCCCGGATGAGGTTTTATAATTTTTTGAATTTTTTTACTATTTTTTTCGGAATTTTCTTTCCCGGGCCGAGTATGTACGGAATTCGGGACTCAAATTTTAGTTTCACCTTTTCGGCCTACCTCATCTCGTTTTGGCTAAAAATAATGTTGGGAAGAGGTTTCATAATTTTTTGAATTTTTTTACTGTTTTTTTCGAAATTTTCTTTCCCGGGGCGAGTATGAACGGAATTTGGGACAAAATTTTTTTTTTTCTCTTTTTCGGCCTATCTCATCCCGTTTTCGCTAAAAATAATGCCCGGATGAGGTTTTATAATTTTTTGAATTTTTTTACTATTTTTTTCGGAATTTTCTTGCCTGTGTCGAGTATGAACGGAATTCGGGACTAAAATTTTGGTTTCACTTTTTCAGCCTACCTCATCCCGTTTTGGCTAAAAATAATGTTGGGAAGAGGTTTCATAATTTTTTGAATTTTTTTACTATTTTTTTCGGAATTTTCTTGCCCGTGACGAGTATGAACGGAATTCGGGACTAAAATTTTGTTTTCACTTTTTTGGTCTATTTCATCCTGTTTTGGCTAAAAATAATGCCGAGAAGAGGTTTTATAATTTTTTGTATTTTTTTACTAATTTTTTCGGAATTTTCTTTCCCGGGCCGAGTATGAACGGAATTCGGGACTAAAATTTTGTTTTCAATTTTTCGGGCTATCTCATCCTGTTTTGGCGAGAAATAATGCCGGGAAGAGGTTTTTTAATTTTTTGAATTTTTTTACTATTATTTTTCGGAATTTTCTTTCCCGGGCCGAGTATGAACGGAATTCGGGACTAAAATTTGGTTTTCACTTTTTTGGCCTATCTCATCCTGTTTTGGCGAGAAATAATGCCGGGAAGAGGTTTTATAATTTTTTGAATTTTTTTACTATTTTTTTCGGAATTTTCTTTCCCGGGCCGAGTATGAACGGAATTCTGGACTAAAATTTTGTTTTCACTTTTTCGGCCTATTTCATCCCGTTTTGGCTAGAAATAATGCCGGGATGAGGTTTTATAAATTTTTCAATTTTTTTACTATTTTTTTCGAAATTTTCTTTCCCGGGCCGAGTATGAACGGAATTCGGGACTAAAATTTTGTTTTCACTTTTTCGGCCTATCTCATCCCGTTTTGGCTAGAAATAATGCCGGGATGAGGTTTTATAATTTTTTGAATTTTTTTACTATTTTTGTCGGAATTTTTTTGCTTGTGTCGAGTATGAACGGTATTCGGGACTAAAATTTGGTTTTCATTTTTTCGGCCTATCTCATCCTGTTTTGGCGAGAAATAATGCCAGGAAGAGGTTTTATAATTTTTTGAATTTTTTTACTATTTTTTTCGGAATTTTCTTTCCCGGGCCGAGTATGAACGAAATTCTGGACTAAAATTTTGTTTTCACTTTTTCGTCCTATCTCATCCCGTTTTGGCTAGAAATAATGCCGGGATGAGGTTTTATAATTTTTTCAATTTTTTTACTATTTTAATCGAAATTTTCTTTCCCGGGCCGAGTATGTACGGAATTCGGGACTCAAATTTTGGTTTCACCTTTTCGGCCTACCTCATCTCGTTTTGGCTAAAAATAATGTTGGGAAGAGGTTTCATAATTTTTTGAATTTTTTTATTGTTTTTTTCGGAATTTTCTTTCCCGGGGCGAGTATGAACGGGGGCGAGTGTGAACGGAATTTGGTACAAAATTTTTTTTTTCTCTTTTTCGGCCTATCTCATCCCGTTTTCACTAAAAATAATGCCCGGATGAGGTTTTATAATTTTTTGAATTTTTTTACAATTTTTTTCGGAATTTTCTTTCCCGGGCCGAGTATGAACGGAATTCGGGACTAAAATTTTGTTTTCACTTTTTCTGCCTATCTCATCCCGTTTTTGCTAGAAATAATGCCGGGAAGAGGTTTTATAATTTTTTGAATTTTTTTACTATTATTTTTCGGAATTTTCTTTCCCGGGCCGAGTATGAACGGAATTCGGGACTAAAATTTGGTTTTCACTTTTTTGGCCTATCTCATCCTGTTTTGGCGAGAAATAATGCCGGGAAGAGGTTTCATAATTTTTTGAATTTTTTTACTGTTTTTTTCGGAATTTTCTTTCCCGGGGCGAGTATGAACGGAATTTGGGACAAAATTTTTTTTTTTCTCTTTTTCGGCCTATCTCATCCCGTTTTCGCTAAAAATAATGCCCGGATGAGGTTTTATAATTTTTTGAATTTTTTTACTATTTTTTTCGGAATTTTCTTGCCTGTGTCGAGTATGAACGGAATTCGGGACTAAAATTTTGGTTTCACTTTTTCGGCCTACCTCATCCCGTTTTGGCTAAAAATAATGTTGGGAAGAGGTTTCATAATTTTTTGAATTTTTTTACTATTTTTTTCGGAATTTTCTTGCCCGTGACGAGTATGAACGGAATTCGGGACTAAAATTTTGTTTTCACTTTTTTGGTCTATTTCATCCTGTTTTGGCTAAAAATAATGCCGAGAAGAGGTTTTATAATTTTTTGTATTTTTTTACTAATTTTTTCGGAATTTTCTTTCCCGGGCCGAGTATGAACGGAATTCGGGACTAAAATTTTGTTTTCAATTTTTCGGGCTATCTCATCCTGTTTTGGCTAAAAATAATGCCGAGAAGAGGTTTTATAATTTTTTGTATTTTTTTACTAATTTTTTCGGAATTTTCTTTCCCGGGCCGAGTATGAACGGAATTCTGGACTAAAATTTTGTTTTCACTTTTTCGGCCTATTTCATCCCGTTTTGGCTAGAAATAATGCCGGGATGAGGTTTTATAATTTTTTCAATTTTTTTACTATTTTTTTCGGAATTTTCTTGCCCGTGTCGAGTATGAACGGAATTCGGGACTAAAATTTTGTTTTCACTTTTTCGGCCTATCTCATCCCGTTTTGGCTAGAAAGAATGCCGGGATGAGGTTTTATAATTTTTTCAATTTTTTTACTATTTTTTTCGAAATTTTCTTTCCCGGGCCGAGTATATACAGAATTCGGGACTAAAATTTTGGTTTCACCTTTACGGCCTACCTCATCTCGTTTTGGCTAAAAATAATGTTGGGAAGAGGTTTCATAATTTTTTGAATTTTTTTACTGTTTTTTTCGAAATATTCTTTCCCGGGGCGAGTATGAACGGAATTTGGGAAAAAATTTTTTTTTTCTCTTTTTCGGCCTATCACATCCCGTTTTCGCAAAAAATAATGCCCGGATGAGGTTTTATAATTTTTTGAATTTTTTTACTATTTTTTTCGGAATTTTCTTTCCAAGGCCGAGTATGAACGGAATTCGGGACTAAAATTTTGTTTTCACTTTTTCGGCCTATCTCATCCCGTTTTGGCTAGAAATAATGCCGGGAAGAGGTTTTATAATTTTTTGAATTTTTTTACTATTTTTTTCGGAATTTTCTTGCCTGTGTCGAGTATGAACGGAATTCGGGACTAAAATTTTGGTTTCACTTTTTCGGCCTACCTCATCTCGTTTTGGCTAAAAATAATGTTGGGGAGAGGTTTCATAATTTTTTGAATTTTTTTACTGTTTTTTTCGAAATTTTCTTTCCCGGGGGCGAGTATGAACGGAATTTGGGACAAAATTTTTTTTTTTCTCTTTTTCGGCCTATCTCATCCCGTTTTCGCTAAAAATAATGCCCGGATGAGGTTTTATAATTTTTTGAATTTTTTTACTATTTTTTTCGGAATTTTCTTGCCTGTGTCGAGTATGAACGGAATTCGGGACTAAAATTTTGGTTTCACTTTTTCGGCCTACCTCATCCCGTTTTGGCTAAAAATAATGTTGGGAAGAGGTTTCATAATTTTTTGAATTTTTTTACTATTTTTTTCGGAATTTTCTTGCCCGTGACGAGTATGAACGGAATTCGGGACTAAAATTTTGTTTTCACTTTTTTGGTCTATTTCATCATGTTTTGGCTAAAAATAATGCCGAGAAGAGGTTTTATAATTTTTTGTATTTTTTTACTAATTTTTTCGGAATTTTCTTTCCCGGGCCGAGTATGAACGGAATTCGGGACTAAAATTTTGTTTTCACTTTTTCGGGCTATCTCATCCTGTTTTGGCGAGAAATAATGCCGGGAAGAGGTTTTTTAATTTTTTGAATTTTTTTACTATTATTTTTCGGAATTTTCTTTCCCGGGCCGAGTATGAACGGAATTCGGGACTAAAATTTGGTTTTCACTTTTTTGGCCTATCTCATCCTGTTTTGGCGAGAAATAATGCCGGGAAGAGGTTTTATAATTTTTTGAATTTTTTTACTATTTTTTTCGGAATTTTCTTTCCCGGGCCGAGTATGAACGGAATTCTGGACTAAAATTTTGTTTTCACTTTTTCGGCCTATTTCATCCCGTTTTGGCTAGAAATAATGCCGGGATGAGGTTTTATAAATTTTTCAATTTTTTTACTATTTTTTTCGAAATTTTCTTTCCCGGGCCGAGTATGAACGGAATTCGGGACTAAAATTTTGTTTTCACTTTTTCGGCCTATCTCATCCCGTTTTGGCTAGAAATAATGCCGGGATGAGGTTTTATAATTTTTTGAATTTTTTTACTATTTTTGTCGGAATTTTTTTGCTTGTGTCCTGTATGAACGGTATTCGGGACTAAAATTTGGTTTTCATTTTTTCGGCCTATCTCATCCTGTTTTGGCGAGAAATAATGCCAGGAAGAGGTTTTATAATTTTTTGAATTTTTTTACTATTTTTTTCGGAATTTTCTTTCCCGGGCCGAGTATGAACGAAATTCTGGACTAAAATTTTGTTTTCACTTTTTCGTCCTATCTCATCCCGTTTTGGCTAGAAATAATGCCGGGATGAGGTTTTATAATTTTTTCAATTTTTTTACTATTTTAATCGAAATTTTCTTTCCCGGGCCGAGTATGTACGGAATTCGGGACTCAAATTTTGGTTTCACCTTTTCGGCCTACCTCATCTCGTTTTGGCTAAAAATAATGTTGGGAAGAGGTTTCATAATTTTTTGAATTTTTTTACTGTTTTTTTCGGAATTTTCTTTCCCGGGGCGAGTATGAACGGGGGCGAGTGTGAACGGAATTTGGTACAAAATTTTTTTTTTCTCTTTTTCGGCCTATCTCATCCCGTTTTCACTAAAAATAATGCCCGGATGAGGTTTTATAATTTTTTGAATTTTTTTACAATTTTTTTCGGAATTTTCTTTCCCGGGCCGAGTATGAACGGAATTCGGGACTAAAATTTTGTTTTCACTTTTTCTGCCTATCTCATCCCGTTTTTGCTAGAAATAATGCCGGGAAGAGGTTTTATAATTTTTTGAATTTTTTTACTATTATTTTTCGGAATTTTCTTTCCCGGGCCGAGTATGAACGGAATTCGGGACTAAAATTTGGTTTTCACTTTTTTGGCCTATCTCATCCTGTTTTGGCGAGAAATAATGCCGGGAAGAGGTTTCATAATTTTTTGAATTTTTTTACTGTTTTTTTCGGAATTTTCTTTCCCGGGGCGAGTATGAACGGAATTTGGGACAAAATTTTTTTTTTTCTCTTTTTCGGCCTATCTCATCCCGTTTTCGCTAAAAATAATGCCCGGATGAGGTTTTATAATTTTTTGAATTTTTTTACTATTTTTTTCGGAATTTTCTTGCCTGTGTCGAGTATGAACGGAATTCGGGACTAAAATTTTGGTTTCACTTTTTCGGCCTACCTCATCCCGTTTTGGCTAAAAATAATGTTGGGAAGAGGTTTCATAATTTTTTGAATTTTTTTACTATTTTTTTCGGAATTTTCTTGCCCGTGACGAGTATGAACGGAATTCGGGACTAAAATTTTGTTTTCACTTTTTTGGTCTATTTCATCCTGTTTTGGCTAAAAATAATGCCGAGAAGAGGTTTTATAATTTTTTGTATTTTTTTACTAATTTTTTCGGAATTTTCTTTCCCGGGCCGAGTATGAACGGAATTCGGGACTAAAATTTTGTTTTCAATTTTTCGGGCTATCTCATCCTGTTTTGGCGAGAAATAATGCCGGGAAGAGGTTTTTTAATTTTTTGAATTTTTTTACTATTATTTTTCGGAATTTTCTTTCCCGGGCCGAGTATGAACGGAATTCGGGACTAAAATTTGGTTTTCACTTTTTTGGCCTATCTCATCCTGTTTTGGCGAGAAATAATGCCGGGAAGAGGTTTTATTAATTTTTTGAATTTTTTTACTATTTTTTTCGGAATTTTCTTTCCCGGGCCGAGTATGAACGGAATTCTGGACTAAAATTTTGTTTTCACTTTTTCGGCCTATTTCATCCCGTTTTGGCTAGAAATAATGCCGGGATGAGGTTTTATAATTTTTTCAATTTTTTTACTATTTTTTTCGGAATTTTCTTGCCCGTGTCGAGTATGAACGGAATTCGGGACTAAAATTTTGTTTTCACTTTTTTGGTCTATTTCATCCTGTTTTGGCTAAAAATAATGCCGGGAAGAGGTTTTATAATTTTTTCAATTTTTTTACTAACTTTTTCGAAATTTTCTTTCCCGGGCCGTGTATGAACGGAATTCGGGACTAAAATTTTGTTTTCACTTTTTCGGCCTATCTCATCCCGTTTTGGCTAGAAAGAATGCCGGGAAGAGGTTTTATAATTTTTTCAATTTTTTTACTATTTTTTTCGAAATTTTCTTTCCCGGGCCGAGTATATACAGAATTCGGGACTAAAATTTTGGTTTCACCTTTTCGGCCTACCTCATCTCGTTTTGGCTAAAAATAATGTTGGGAAGAGGTTTCATAATTTTTTGAATTTTTTTACTGTTTTTTTCGAAATATTCTTTCCCGGGGCGAGTATGAACGGAATTTGGGAAAAAAAATTTTTTTTCTCTTTTTCGGCCTATCACATCCCGTTTTCGCAAAAAATAATGCCCGGATGAGGTTTTATAATTTTTTGAATTTTTTTACTATTTTTTTCGGAATTTTCTTTCCAAGGCCGAGTATGAACGGAATTCGGGACTAAAATTTTGTTTTCACTTTTTCGGCCTATCTCATCCCGTTTTGGCTAGAAATAATGCCGGGAAGAGGTTTTATAATTTTTTGAATTTTTTTACTATTTTTTTCGGAATTTTCTTGCCTGTGTCGAGTATGAACGGAATTCGGGACTAAAATTTTGGTTTCACTTTTTCGGCCTACCTCATCTCGTTTTGGCTAAAAATAATGTTGGGAAGAGGTTTCATAATTTTTTTGAATTTTTTTACTGTTTTTTTCGAAATTTTCTTTCCCGGGGCGAGTATGAACGGAATTTGGGACAAAATTTTTTTTTTTTCTCTTTTTCGGCCTATCTCATCCCGTTTTCGCTAAAAATAATGCCCGGATGAGGTTTTATAATTTTTTGAATTTTTTTACTATTTTTTTCGGAATTTTCTTGCCTGTGTCGAGTATGAACGGAATTCGGGACTAAAATTTTGGTTTCACTTTTTCGGCCTACCTCATCCCGTTTTGGCTAAAAATAATGTTGGGAAGAGGTTTCATAATTTTTTGAATTTTTTTACTATTTTTTTCGGAATTTTCTTGCCCGTGACGAGTATGAACGGAATTCGGGACTAAAATTTTGTTTTCACTTTTTTGGTCTATTTCATCCTGTTTTGGCTAAAAATAATGCCGAGAAGAGGTTTTATAATTTTTTGTATTTTTTTACTAATTTTTTCGGAATTTTCTTTCCCGGGCCGAGTATGAACGGAATTCGGGACTAAAATTTTGTTTTCACTTTTTCGGGCTATCTCATCCTGTTTTGGCGAGAAATAATGCCGGGAAGAGGTTTTTTAATTTTTTGAATTTTTTTACTATTATTTTTCGGAATTTTCTTTCCCGGGCCGAGTATGAACGGAATTCGGGACTAAAATTTGGTTTTCACTTTTTTGGCCTATCTCATCCTGTTTTGGCGAGAAATAATGCCGGGAAGAGGTTTTATAATTTTTTGAATTTTTTTACTATTTTTTTCGGAATTTTCTTTCCCGGGCCGAGTATGAACGGAATTCTGGACTAAAATTTTGTTTTCACTTTTTCGGCCTATTTCATCCCGTTTTGGCTAGAAATAATGCCGGGATGAGGTTTTATAAATTTTTCAATTTTTTTACTATTTTTTTCGAAATTTTCTTTCCCGGGCCGAGTATGAACGGAATTCGGGACTAAAATTTTGTTTTCACTTTTTCGGCCTATCTCATCCCGTTTTGGCTAGAAATAATGCCGGGATGAGGTTTTATAATTTTTTGAATTTTTTTACTATTTTTGTCGGAATTTTTTTGCTTGTGTCGAGTATGAACGGTATTCGGGACTAAAATTTGGTTTTCATTTTTTCGGCCTATCTCATCCTGTTTTGGCGAGAAATAATGCCAGGAAGAGGTTTTATAATTTTTTGAATTTTTTTACTATTTTTTTCGGAATTTTCTTTCCCGGGCCGAGTATGAACGAAATTCTGGACTAAAATTTTGTTTTCACTTTTTCGTCCTATCTCATCCCGTTTTGGCTAGAAATAATGCCGGGATGAGGTTTTATAATTTTTTCAATTTTTTTACTATTTTAATCGAAATTTTCTTTCCCGGGCCGAGTATGTACGGAATTCGGGACTCAAATTTTGGTTTCACCTTTTCGGCCTACCTCATCTCGTTTTGGCTAAAAATAATGTTGGGAAGAGGTTTCATAATTTTTTGAATTTTTTTACTGTTTTTTTCGGAATTTTCTTTCCCGGGGCGAGTATGAACGGGGGCGAGTGTGAACGGAATTTGGTACAAAATTTTTTTTTTCTCTTTTTCGGCCTATCTCATCCCGTTTTCACTAAAAATAATGCCCGGATGAGGTTTTATAATTTTTTGAATTTTTTTACAATTTTTTTCGGAATTTTCTTTCCCGGGCCGAGTATGAACGGAATTCGGGACTAAAATTTTGTTTTCACTTTTTCTGCCTATCTCATCCCGTTTTTGCTAGAAATAATGCCGGGAAGAGGTTTTATAATTTTTTGAATTTTTTTACTATTATTTTTAGGAATTTTCTTTCCCGGGCCGAGTATGAACGGAATTCGGGACTAAAATTTGGTTTTCACTTTTTTGGCCTATCTCATCCTGTTTTGGCGAGAAATAATGCCGGGAAGAGGTTTCATAATTTTTTGAATTTTTTTACTGTTTTTTTCGGAATTTTCTTTCCCGGGGCGAGTATGAACGGAATTTGGGACAAAATTTTTTTTTTTCTCTTTTTCGGCCTATCTCATCCCGTTTTCGCTAAAAATAATGCCCGGATGAGGTTTTATAATTTTTTGAATTTTTTTACTATTTTTTTCGGAATTTTCTTGCCTGTGTCGAGTATGAACGGAATTCGGGACTAAAATTTTGGTTTCACTTTTTCGGCCTACCTCATCCCGTTTTGGCTAAAAATAATGTTGGGAAGAGGTTTCATAATTTTTTGAATTTTTTTACTATTTTTTTCGGAATTTTCTTGCCCGTGACGAGTATGAACGGAATTCGGGACTAAAATTTTGTATTCACTTTTTTGGTCTATTTCATCCTGTTTTGGCTAAAAATAATGCCGAGAAGAGGTTTTATAATTTTTTGTATTTTTTTACTAATTTTTTCGGAATTTTCTTTCCCGGGCCGAGTATGAACGGAATTCGGGACTAAAATTTTGTTTTCAATTTTTCGGGCTATCTCATCCTGTTTTGGCGAGAAATAATGCCGGGAAGAGGTTTTTTAATTTTTTGAATTTTTTTACTATTATTTTTCGGAATTTTCTTTCCCGGGCCGAGTATGAACGGAATTCGGGACTAAAATTTGGTTTTCACTTTTTTGGCCTATCTCATCCTGTTTTGGCGAGAAATAATGCCGGGAAGAGGTTTCATAATTTTTTGAATTTTTTTACTGTTTTTTTCGGAATTTTCTTTCCCGGGCCGAGTATGAACGGAATTCGGGACTAAAATTTGGTTTTCACTTTTTTGGCCTATCTCATCCTGTTTTGGCGAGAAATAATGCCGGGAAGAGGTTTCATAATTTTTTGAATTTTTTTACTGTTTTTTTCGGAATTTTCTTTCCCGGGGCGAGTATGAACGGAATTTGGGACAAAATTTTTTTTTTTCTCTTTTTCGGCCTATCTCATCCCGTTTTCGCTAAAAATAATGCCCGGATGAGGTTTTATAATTTTTTGAATTTTTTTACAATTTTTTTCGGAATTTTCTTTCCCGGGCCGAGTATGAACGGAATTCGGGACTAAAATTTTGTTTTCACTTTTTCTGCCTATCTCATCCCGTTTTTGCTAGAAATAATGCCGGGAAGAGGTTTTATAATTTTTTGAATTTTTTTACTATTATTTTTCGGAATTTTCTTTCCCGGGCCGAGTATGAACGGAATTCGGGACTAAAATTTGGTTTTCACTTTTTTGGCCTATCTCATCCTGTTTTGGCGAGAAATAATGCCGGGAAGAGGTTTCATAATTTTTTGAATTTTTTTACTGTTTTTTTCGGAATTTTCTTTCCCGGGGCGAGTATGAACGGAATTTGGGACAAAATTTTTTTTTTTCTCTTTTTCGGCCTATCTCATCCCGTTTTCGCTAAAAATAATGCCCGGATGAGGTTTTATAATTTTTTGAATTTTTTTACTATTTTTTTCGGAATTTTCTTGCCTGTGTCGAGTATGAACGGAATTCGGGACTAAAATTTTGGTTTCACTTTTTCGGCCTACCTCATCCCGTTTTGGCTAAAAATAATGTTGGGAAGAGGTTTCATAATTTTTTGAATTTTTTTACTATTTTTTTCGGAATTTTCTTGCCCGTGACGAGTATGAACGGAATTCGGGACTAAAATTTTGTTTTCACTTTTTTGGTCTATTTCATCCTGTTTTGGCTAAAAATAATGCCGAGAAGAGGTTTTATAATTTTTTGTATTTTTTTACTAATTTTTTCGGAATTTTCTTTCCCGGGCCGAGTATGAACGGAATTCGGGACTAAAATTTTGTTTTCAATCTTTCGGGCTATCTCATCCTGTTTTGGCGAGAAATAATGCCGGGAAGAGGTTTTTTAATTTTTTGAATTTTTTTACTATTATTTTTCGGAATTTTCTTTCCCGGGCCGAGTATGAACGGAATTCGGGACTAAAATTTGGTTTTCACTTTTTTGGCCTATCTCATCCTGTTTTGGCGAGAAATAATGCCGGGAAGAGGTTTTATAATTTTTTGAATTTTTTTACTATTTTTTTCGGAATTTTCTTTCCCGGGCCGAGTATGAACGGAATTCTGGACTAAAATTTTGTTTTCACTTTTTCGGCCTATTTCATCCCGTTTTGGCTAGAAATAATGCCGGGATGAGGTTTTATAATTTTTTCAATTTTTTTACTATTTTTTTCGGAATTTTCTTGCCCGTGTCGAGTATGAACGGAATTCGGGACTAAAATTTTGTTTTCACTTTTTTGGTCTATTTCATCCTGTTTTGGCTAAAAATAATGCCGGGAAGAGGTTTTATAATTTTTTCAATTTTTTTACTAACTTTTTCGAAATTTTCTTTCCCGGGCCGTGTATGAACGGAATTCGGGACTAAAATTTTGTTTTCACTTTTTCGGCCTATCTCATCCCGTTTTGGCTAGAAAGAATGCCGGGATGAGGTTTTATAATTTTTTCAATTTTTTTACTATTTTTTTCGAAATTTTCTTTCCCGGGCCGAGTATATACAGAATTCGGGACTAAAATTTTGGTTTCACCTTTTCGGCCTACCTCATCTCGTTTTGGCTAAAAATAATGTTGGGAAGAGGTTTCATAATTTTTTGAATTTTTTTACTGTTTTTTTCGAAATATTCTTTCCCGGGGCGAGTATGAACGGAATTTGGGAAAAAAAATTTTTTTTCTCTTTTTCGGCCTATCACATCCCGTTTTCGCAAAAAATAATGCCCGGATGAGGTTTTATAATTTTTTGAATTTTTTTAATATTTTTTTCGGAATTTTCTTTCCAAGGCCGAGTATGAACGGAATTCGGGACTAAAATTTTGTTTTCACTTTTTCGGCCTATCTCATCCCGTTTTGGCTAGAAATAATGCCGGGAAGAGGTTTTATAATTTTTTGAATTTTTTTACTATTTTTTTCGGAATTTTCTTGCCTGTGTCGAGTATGAACGGAATTCGGGACTAAAATTTTGGTTTCACTTTTTCGGCCTACCTCATCTCGTTTTGGCTAAAAATAATGTTGGGAAGAGGTTTCATAATTTTTTGAATTTTTTTACTGTTTTTTTCGAAATTTTCTTTCCCGGGGCGAGTATGAACGGAATTTGGGACAAAATTTTTTTTTTTCTCTTTTTCGGCCTATCTCATCCCGTTTTCGCTAAAAATAATGCCCGGATGAGGTTTTATAATTTTTTGAATTTTTTTACTATTTTTTTCGGAATTTTCTTGCCTGTGTCGAGTATGAACGGAATTCGGGACTAAAATTTTGGTTTCACTTTTTCGGCCTACCTCATCCCGTTTTGGCTAAAAATAATGTTGGGAAGAGGTTTCATAATTTTTTGAATTTTTTTACTATTTTTTTCTGAATTTTCTTGCCCGTGACGAGTATGAACGGAATTCGGGACTAAAATTTTGTTTTCACTTTTTTGGTCTATTTCATCCTGTTTTGGCTAAAAATAATGCCGAGAAGAGGTTTTATAATTTTTTGTATTTTTTTACTAATTTTTTCGGAATTTTCTTTCCCGGGCCGAGTATGAACGGAATTCGGGGCTAAAATTTTGTTTTCACTTTTTCGGGCTATCTCATCCTGTTTTGGTGAGAAATAATGCCGGGAAGAGGTTTTTTAATTTTTTGAATTTTTTTACTATTATTTTTCGGAATTTTCTTTCCCGGGCCGAGTATGAACGGAATTCGGGACTAAAATTTGGTTTTCACTTTTTTGGCCTATCTCATCCTGTTTTGGCGAGAAATAATGCCGGGAAGAGGTTTTATAATTTTTTGAATTTTTTTACTATTTTTTTCGGAATTTTCTTTCCCGGGCCGAGTATGAACGGAATTCTGGACTAAAATTTTGTTTTCACTTTTTCGGCCTATTTCATCCCGTTTTGGCTAGAAATAATGCCGGGATGAGGTTTTATAAATTTTTCAATTTTTTTACTATTTTTTTCGAAATTTTCTTTCCCGGGCCGAGTATGAACGGAATTCGGGACTAAAATTTTGTTTTCACTTTTTCGGCCTATCTCATCCCGTTTTGGCTAGAAATAATGCCGGGATGAGGTTTTATAATTTTTTGAATTTTTTTACTATTTTTGTCGGAATTTTTTTGCTTGTGTCGAGTATGAACGGTATTCGGGACTAAAATTTGGTTTTCATTTTTTCGGCCTATCTCATCCTGTTTTGGCGAGAAATAATGCCAGGAAGAGGTTTTATAATTTTTTGAATTTTTTTACTATTTTTTTCGGAATTTTCTTTCCCGGGCCGAGTATGAACGAAATTCTGGACTAAAATTTTGTTTTCACTTTTTCGTCCTATCTCATCCCGTTTTGGCTAGAAATAATGCCGGGATGAGGTTTTATAATTTTTTCAATTTTTTTACTATTTTAATCGAAATTTTCTTTCCCGGGCCGAGTATGTACGGAATTCGGGACTCAAATTTTGGTTTCACCTTTTCGGCCTACCTCATCTCGTTTTGGCTAAAAATAATGTTGGGAAGAGGTTTCATAATTTTTTGAATTTTTTTACTGTTTTTTTCGGAATTTTCTTTCCCGGGGCGAGTATGAACGGGGGCGAGTGTGAACGGAATTTGGTACAAAATTTTTTTTTTCTCTTTTTCGGCCTATCTCATCCCGTTTTCACTAAAAATAATGCCCGGATGAGGTTTTATAATTTTTTGAATTTTTTTACAATTTTTTTCGGAATTTTCTTTCCCGGGCCGAGTATGAACGGAATTCGGGACTAAAATTTTGTTTTCACTTTTTCTGCCTATCTCATCCCGTTTTTGCTAGAAATAATGCCGGGAAGAGGTTTTATAATTTTTTGAATTTTTTTACTATTATTTTTCGGAATTTTCTTTCCCGGGCCGAGTATGAACGGAATTCGGGACTAAAATTTGGTTTTCACTTTTTTGGCCTATCTCATCCTGTTTTGGCGAGAAATAATGCCGGGAAGAGGTTTCATAATTTTTTGAATTTTTTTACTGTTTTTTTCGGAATTTTCTTTCCCGGGGCGAGTATGAACGGAATTTGGGACAAAATTTTTTTTTTTCTCTTTTTCGGCCTATCTCATCCCGTTTTCGCTAAAAATAATGCCCGGATGAGGTTTTATAATTTTTTGAATTTTTTTACTATTTTTTTCGGAATTTTCTTGCCTGTGTCGAGTATGAACGGAATTCGGGACTAAAATTTTGGTTTCACTTTTTCGGCCTACCTCATCCCGTTTTGGCTAAAAATAATGTTGGGAAGAGGTTTCATAATTTTTTGAATTTTTTTACTATTTTTTTCGGAATTTTCTTGCCCGTGACGAGTATGAACGGAATTCGGGACTAAAATTTTGTTTTCACTTTTTTGGTCTATTTCATCCTGTTTTGGCTAAAAATAATGCCGAGAAGAGGTTTTATAATTTTTTGTATTTTTTTACTAATTTTTTCGGAATTTTCTTTCCCGGGCCGAGTATGAACGGAATTCGGGACTAAAATTTTGTTTTCAATTTTTCGGGCTATCTCATCCTGTTTTGGCGAGAAATAATGCCGGGAAGAGGTTTTTTAATTTTTTGAATTTTTTTACTATTATTTTTCGGAATTTTCTTTCCCGGGCCGAGTATGAACGGAATTCGGGACTAAAATTTGGTTTTCACTTTTTTGGCCTATCTCATCCTGTTTTGGCGAGAAATAATGCCGGGAAGAGGTTTTATAATTTTTTGAATTTTTTTACTATTTTTTTCGGAATTTTCTTTCCCGGGCCGAGTATGAACGGAATTCTGGACTAAAATTTTGTTTTCACTTTTTCGGCCTATTTCATCCCGTTTTGGCTAGAAATAATGCCGGGATGAGGTTTTATAATTTTTTCAATTTTTTTACTATTTTTTTCGGAATTTTCTTGCCCGTGTCGAGTATGAACGGAATTCGGGACTAAAATTTTGTTTTCACTTTTTTGGTCTATTTCATCCTGTTTTGGCTAAAAATAATGCCGGGAAGAGGTTTTATAATTTTTTCAATTTTTTTACTAACTTTTTCGAAATTTTCTTTCCCGGGCCGTGTATGAACGGAATTCGGGACTAAAATTTTGTTTTCACTTTTTCGGCCTATCTCATCCCGTTTTGGCTAGAAAGAATGCCGGGATGAGGTTTTATAATTTTTTCAATTTTTTTACTATTTTTTTCGAAATTTTCTTTCCCGGGCCGAGTATATACAGAATTCGGGACTAAAATTTTGGTTTCACCTTTTCGGCCTACCTCATCTCGTTTTGGCTAAAAATAATGTTGGGAAGAGGTTTCATAATTTTTTGAATTTTTTTACTGTTTTTTTCGAAATATTCTTTCCCGGGGCGAGTATGAACGGAATTTGGGAAAAAATTTTTTTTTTCTCTTTTTCGGCCTATCACATCCCGTTTTCGCAAAAAATAATGCCCGGATGAGGTTTTATAATTTTTTGAATTTTTTTACTATTTTTTTCGGAATTTTCTTTCCAAGGCCGAGTATGAACGGAATTCGGGACTAAAATTTTGTTTTCACTTTTTCGGCCTATCTCATCCCGTTTTGGCTAGAAATAATGCCGGGAAGAGGTTTTATAATTTTTTGAATTTTTTTACTATTTTTTTCGGAATTTTCTTGCCTGTGTCGAGTATGAACGGAATTCGGGACTAAAATTTTGGTTTCACTTTTTCGGCCTACCTCATCTCGTTTTGGCTAAAAATAATGTTGGGAAGAGGTTTCATAATTTTTTGAATTTTTTTACTGTTTTTTTCGAAATTTTCTTTCCCGGGGCGAGTATGAACGGAATTTGGGACAAAATTTTTTTTTTTCTCTTTTTCGGCCTATCTCATCCCGTTTTCGCTAAAAATAATGCCCGGATGAGGTTTTATAATTTTTTGAATTTTTTTACTATTTTTTTCGGAATTTTCTTGCCTGTGTCGAGTATGAACGGAATTCGGGACTAAAATTTTGGTTTCACTTTTTCGGCCTACCTCATCCCGTTTTGGCTAAAAATAATGTTGGGAAGAGGTTTCATAATTTTTTGAATTTTTTTACTATTTTTTTCGGAATTTTCTTGCCCGTGACGAGTATGAACGGAATTCGGGACTAAAATTTTGTTTTCACTTTTTTGGTCTATTTCATCCTGTTTTGGCTAAAAATAATGCCGAGAAGAGGTTTTATAATTTTTTGTATTTTTTTACTAATTTTTTCGGAATTTTCTTTCCCGGGCCGAGTATGAACGGAATTCGGGACTAAAATTTTGTTTTCACTTTTTCGGGCTATCTCATCCTGTTTTGGCGAGAAATAATGCCGGGAAGAGGTTTTTTAATTTTTTGAATTTTTTTACTATTATTTTTCGGAATTTTCTTTCCCGGGCCGAGTATGAACGGAATTCGGGACTAAAATTTGGTTTTCACTTTTTTGGCCTATCTCATCCTGTTTTGGCGAGAAATAATGCCGGGAAGAGGTTTTATAATTTTTTGAATTTTTTTACTATTTTTTTCGGAATTTTCTTTCCCGGGCCGAGTATGAACGGAATTCTGGACTAAAATTTTGTTTTCACTTTTTCGGCCTATTTCATCCCGTTTTGGCTAGAAATAATGCCGGGATGAGGTTTTATAAATTTTTCAATTTTTTTACTATTTTTTTCGAAATTTTCTTTCCCGGGCCGAGTATGAACGGAATTCGGGACTAAAATTTTGTTTTCACTTTTTCGGCCTATCTCATCCCGTTTTGGCTAGAAATAATGCCGGGATGAGGTTTTATAATTTTTTGAATTTTTTTACTATTTTTGTCGGAATTTTTTTGCTTGTGTCGAGTATGAACGGTATTCGGGACTAAAATTTGGTTTTCATTTTTTCGGCCTATCTCATCCTGTTTTGGCGAGAAATAATGCCAGGAAGAGGTTTTATAATTTTTTGAATTTTTTTACTATTTTTTTCGGAATTTTCTTTCCCGGGCCGAGTATGAACGAAATTCTGGACTAAAATTTTGTTTTCACTTTTTCGTCCTATCTCATCCCGTTTTGGCTAGAAATAATGCCGGGATGAGGTTTTATAATTTTTTCAATTTTTTTACTATTTTAATCGAAATTTTCTTTCCCGGGCCGAGTATGTACGGAATTCGGGACTCAAATTTTGGTTTCACCTTTTCGGCCTACCTCATCTCGTTTTGGCTAAAAATAATGTTGGGAAGAGGTTTCATAATTTTTTGAATTTTTTTACTGTTTTTTTCGGAATTTTCTTTCCCGGGGCGAGTATGAACGGGGGCGAGTGTGAACGGAATTTGGTACAAAATTTTTTTTTTCTCTTTTTCGGCCTATCTCATCCCGTTTTCACTAAAAATAATGCCCGGATGAGGTTTTATAATTTTTTGAATTTTTTTACAATTTTTTTCGGAATTTTCTTTCCCGGGCCGAGTATGAACGGAATTCGGGACTAAAATTTTGTTTTCACTTTTTCTGCCTATCTCATCCCGTTTTTGCTAGAAATAATGCCGGGAAGAGGTTTTATAATTTTTTGAATTTTTTTACTATTATTTTTCGGAATTTTCTTTCCCGGGCCGAGTATGAACGGAATTCGGGACTAAAATTTGGTTTTCACTTTTTTGGCCTATCTCATCCTGTTTTGGCGAGAAATAATGCCGGGAAGAGGTTTTATAATTTTTTGAATTTTTTTACTATTTTTTTCGGAATTTTCTTTCCCGGGCCGAGTATGAACGGAATTCTGGACTAAAATTTTGTTTTCACTTTTTCGGCCTATTTCATCCCGTTTTGGCTAGAAATAATGCCGGGATGAGGTTTTATAAATTTTTCAATTTTTTTACTATTTTTTTCGAAATTTTCATTCCCGGGCCGAGTATGAACGGAATTCGGGACTAAAATTTTGTTTTCACTTTTTCGGCCTATCTCATCCCGTTTTGGCTAGAAATAATGCCGGGATGAGGTTTTATAATTTTTTGAATTTTTTTACTATTTTTGTCGGAATTTTTTTGCTTGTGTCGAGTATGAACGGTATTCGGGACTAAAATTTGGTTTTCATTTTTTCGGCCTATCTCATCCTGTTTTGGCGAGAAATAATGCCAGGAAGAGGTTTTATAATTTTTTGAATTTTTTTACTATTTTTTTCGGAATTTTCTTTCCCGGGCCGAGTATGAACGAAATTCTGGACTAAAATTTTGTTTTCACTTTTTCGTCCTATCTCATCCCGTTTTGGCTAGAAATAATGCCGGGATGAGGTTTTATAATTTTTTCAATTTTTTTACTATTTTAATCGAAATTTTCTTTCCCGGGCCGAGTATGTACGGAATTCGGGACTCAAATTTTGGTTTCACCTTTTCGGCCTACCTCATCTCGTTTTGGCTAAAAATAATGTTGGGAAGAGGTTTCATAATTTTTTGAATTTTTTTACTGTTTTTTTCGGAATTTTCTTTCCCGGGGCGAGTATGAACGGGGGCGAGTGTGAACGGAATTTGGTACAAAATTTTTTTTTTCTCTTTTTCGGCCTATCTCATCCCGTTTTCACTAAAAATAATGCCCGGATGAGGTTTTATAATTTTTTGAATTTTTTTACAATTTTTTTCGGAATTTTCTTTCCCGGGCCGAGTATGAACGGAATTCGGGACTAAAATTTTGTTTTCACTTTTTCTGCCTATCTCATCCCGTTTTTGCTAGAAATAATGCCGGGAAGAGGTTTTATAATTTTTTGAATTTTTTTACTATTATTTTTCGGAATTTTCTTTCCCGGGCCGAGTATGAACGGAATTCGGGACTAAAATTTGGTTTTCACTTTTTTGGCCTATCTCATCCTGTTTTGGCGAGAAATAATGCCGGGAAGAGGTTTCATAATTTTTTGAATTTTTTTACTGTTTTTTTCGGAATTTTCTTTCCCGGGGCGAGTATGAACGGGGGCGAGTGTGAACGGAATTTGGTACAAAATTTTTTTTTTCTCTTTTTCGGCCTATCTCATCCCGTTTTCACTAAAAATAATGCCCGGATGAGGTTTTATAATTTTTTGAATTTTTTTACAATTTTTTTCGGAATTTTCTTTCCCGGGCCGAGTATGAACGGAATTCGGGACTAAAATTTGGTTTTCACTTTTTTGGCCTATCTCATCCTGTTTTGGCGAGAAATAATGCCGGGAAGAGGTTTTATAATTTTTTGAATTTTTTTACTATTTTTTTCGGAATTTTCTTGCCTGTGTCGAGTATGAACGGAATTCGGGACTAAAATTTTGGTTTCACTTTTTCGGCCTACCTCATCTCGTTTTGGCTAAAAATAATGTTGGGAAGAGGTTTCATAATTTTTTGAATTTTTTTAATGTTTTTTTCGAAATTTTCTTTCCCGGGGCGAGTATGAACGGAATTTGGGACAAAATTTTTTTTTTTCTCTTTTTCGGCCTATCTCATCCCGTTTTCGCTAAAAATAATGCCCGGATGAGGTTTTATAATTTTTTGAATTTTTTTACTATTTTTTTCGGAATTTTCTTGCCTGTGTCGAGTATGAACGGAATTCGGGACTAAAATTTTGGTTTCACTTTTTCGGCCTACCTCATCTCGTTTTGGCTAAAAATAATGTTGGGAAGAGGTTTCATAATTTTTTGAATTTTTTTACTGTTTTTTTCGAAATTTTCTTTCCCGGGGCGAGTATGAACGGAATTTGGGACAAAAATTTTTTTTTTCTCTTTTTCGGCCTATCTCATCCCGTTTTCGCTAAAAATAATGCCCGGATGAGGTTTTATAATTTTTTGAATTTTTTTACTATTTTTTTCGGAATTTTCTTTCCCGGGCCGAGTATGAACGGAATTCTGGACTAAAATTTTGTTTTCACTTTTTTGGACTATTTCATCCTGTTTTGGCTAAAAATAATGCCGAGAAGAGGTTTTATAATTTTTTGTATTTTTTTACTAATTTTTTGGGAATTTTCTTTCCCGGGCCGAGTATGAACGGAATTCGGGACTAAAATTTTGTTTTCACTTTTTCGGGCTATCTCATCCCGTTTTGGCGAGAAATAATGCCGGGAAGAGGTTTTTTAATTTTTTGAATTTTTTTACTATTATTTTTCGGAATTTTCTTTCCCGGGCCGAGTATGAATGGAATTCGGGACTAAAATTTGGTTTTCACTTTTTTGGCCTATCTCCTCCTGTTTTGGCGAGAAATAATGCCGGGAAGAGGTTTTATAATTTTTTGAATTTTTTTACTATTTTTTTCGGAATTTTCTTTCCCGGGCCGAGTACGAACGGAATTCTGGACTAAAATTTTGTTTTCACTTTTTCGGCCTATTTCATCCCGTTTTGGCTAGAAATAATGCCGGGATGAGGTTTTATAATTTTTTCAATTTTTTTACTATTTTTTTCGAAATTTTCTTTCCCGGGCCGAGTATGAACGGAATTCGGGACTAAAATTTTGTTTTCACTTTTTCGGCCTATCTCATCCCGTTTTGGCTAGAAATAATGCCGGGATGAGGTTTTATAATTTTTTGAATTTTTTTACTATTTTTTTCGGAATTTTCTTTCCCGGGCCGAGTATGTACGGAATTCGGGACTCAAATTTTAGTTTCACCTTTTCGGCCTACCTCATCTCGTTTTGGCTAAAAATAATGTTGGGAAGAGGTTTCATAATTTTTTGAATTTTTTTACTGTTTTTTTCGAAATTTTCTTTCCCGGGGCGAGTATGAACGGAATTTGGGACAAAATTTTTTTTTTTCTCTTTTTCGGCCTATCTCATCCCGTTTTCGCTAAAAATAATGCCCGGATGAGGTTTTATAATTTTTTTAATTTTTTTACTATTTTTTTCGAAATTTTCTTGCCTGTGTCGAGTATGAACGGAATTCGGGACTAAAATTTTGGTTTCACTTTTTCGGCCTACCTCATCCCGTTTTGGCTAAAAATAATGTTGGGAAGAGGTTTCATAATTTTTTGAATTTTTTTACTATTTTTTTCGGAATTTTCTTGCCCGTGACGAGTATGAACGGAATTCGGGACTAAAATTTTGTTTTCACTTTTTTGGTCTATTTCATCCTGTTTTGGCTAAAAATAATGCCGAGAAGAGGTTTTATAATTTTTTGTATTTTTTTACTAATTTTTTCGGAATTTTCTTTCCCGGGCCGAGTATGAACGGAATTCGGGACTAAAATTTTGTTTTCAATTTTTCGGGCTATCTCATCCTGTTTTGGCGAGAAATAATGCCGGGAAGAGGTTTTTTAATTTTTTGAATTTTTTTACTATTATTTTTCGGAATTTTCTTTCCCGGGCCGAGTATGAACGGAATTCGGGACTAAAATTTGGTTTTCACTTTTTTGGCCTATCTCATCCTGTTTTGGCGAGAAATAATGCCGGGAAGAGGTTTTATAATTTTTTGAATTTTTTTACTATTTTTTTCGGAATTTTCTTTCCCGGGCCGAGTATGAACGGAATTCTGGACTAAAATTTTGTTTTCACTTTTTCGGCCTATTTCATCCCGTTTTGGCTAGAAATAATGCCGGGATGAGGTTTTATAAATTTTTCAATTTTTTTACTATTTTTTTCGAAATTTTCATTCCCGGGCCGAGTATGAACGGAATTCGGGACTAAAATTTTGTTTTCACTTTTTCGGCCTATCTCATCCCGTTTTGGCTAGAAATAATGCCGGGATGAGGTTTTATAATTTTTTGAATTTTTTTACTATTTTTGTCGGAATTTTTTTGCTTGTGTCGAGTATGAACGGTATTCGGGACTAAAATTTGGTTTTCATTTTTTCGGCCTATCTCATCCTGTTTTGGCGAGAAATAATGCCAGGAAGAGGTTTTATAATTTTTTGAATTTTTTTACTATTTTTTTCGGAATTTTCTTTCCCGGGCCGAGTATGAACGAAATTCTGGACTAAAATTTTGTTTTCACTTTTTCGTCCTATCTCATCCCGTTTTGGCTAGAAATAATGCCGGGATGAGGTTTTATAATTTTTTCAATTTTTTTACTATTTTAATCGAAATTTTCTTTCCCGGGCCGAGTATGTACGGAATTCGGGACTCAAATTTTGGTTTCACCTTTTCGGCCTACCTCATCTCGTTTTGGCTAAAAATAATGTTGGGAAGAGGTTTCATAATTTTTTGAATTTTTTTACTGTTTTTTTCGGAATTTTCTTTCCCGGGGCGAGTATGAACGGGGGCGAGTGTGAACGGAATTTGGTACAAAATTTTTTTTTTCTCTTTTTCGGCCTATCTCATCCCGTTTTCACTAAAAATAATGCCCGGATGAGGTTTTATAATTTTTTGAATTTTTTTACAATTTTTTTCGGAATTTTCTTTCCCGGGCCGAGTATGAACGGAATTCGGGACTAAAATTTTGTTTTCACTTTTTCTGCCTATCTCATCCCGTTTTTGCTAGAAATAATGCCGGGAAGAGGTTTTATAATTTTTTGAATTTTTTTACTATTATTTTTCGGAATTTTCTTTCCCGGGCCGAGTATGAACGGAATTCGGGACTAAAATTTGGTTTTCACTTTTTTGGCCTATCTCATCCTGTTTTGGCGAGAAATAATGCCGGGAAGAGGTTTCATAATTTTTTGAATTTTTTTACTGTTTTTTTCGGAATTTTCTTTCCCGGGGCGAGTATGAACGGGGGCGAGTGTGAACGGAATTTGGTACAAAATTTTTTTTTTCTCTTTTTCGGCCTATCTCATCCCGTTTTCACTAAAAATAATGCCCGGATGAGGTTTTATAATTTTTTGAATTTTTTTACAATTTTTTTCGGAATTTTCTTTCCCGGGCCGAGTATGAACGGAATTCGGGACTAAAATTTGGTTTTCACTTTTTTGGCCTATCTCATCCTGTTTTGGCGAGAAATAATGCCGGGAAGAGGTTTTATAATTTTTTGAATTTTTTTACTATTTTTTTCGGAATTTTCTTGCCTGTGTCGAGTATGAACGGAATTCGGGACTAAAATTTTGGTTTCACTTTTTCGGCCTACCTCATCTCGTTTTGGCTAAAAATAATGTTGGGAAGAGGTTTCATAATTTTTTGAATTTTTTTAATGTTTTTTTCGAAATTTTCTTTCCCGGGGCGAGTATGAACGGAATTTGGGACAAAATTTTTTTTTTTCTCTTTTTCGGCCTATCTCATCCCGTTTTCGCTAAAAATAATGCCCGGATGAGGTTTTATAATTTTTTGAATTTTTTTACTATTTTTTTCGGAATTTTCTTGCCTGTGTCGAGTATGAACGGAATTCGGGACTAAAATTTTGGTTTCACTTTTTCGGCCTACCTCATCTCGTTTTGGCTAAAAATAATGTTGGGAAGAGGTTTCATAATTTTTTGAATTTTTTTACTGTTTTTTTCGAAATTTTCTTTCCCGGGGCGAGTATGAACGGAATTTGGGACAAAAATTTTTTTTTTCTCTTTTTCGGCCTATCTCATCCCGTTTTCGCTAAAAATAATGCCCGGATGAGGTTTTATAATTTTTTGAATTTTTTTACTATTTTTTTCGGAATTTTCTTTCCCGGGCCGAGTATGAACGGAATTCTGGACTAAAATTTTGTTTTCACTTTTTTGGACTATTTCATCCTGTTTTGGCTAAAAATAATGCCGAGAAGAGGTTTTATAATTTTTTGTATTTTTTTACTAATTTTTTGGGAATTTTCTTTCCCGGGCCGAGTATGAACGGAATTCGGGACTAAAATTTTGTTTTCACTTTTTCGGGCTATCTCATCCCGTTTTGGCGAGAAATAATGCCGGGAAGAGGTTTTTTAATTTTTTGAATTTTTTTACTATTATTTTTCGGAATTTTCTTTCCCGGGCCGAGTATGAATGGAATTCGGGACTAAAATTTGGTTTTCACTTTTTTGGCCTATCTCCTCCTGTTTTGGCGAGAAATAATGCCGGGAAGAGGTTTTATAATTTTTTGAATTTTTTTACTATTTTTTTCGGAATTTTCTTTCCCGGGCCGAGTACGAACGGAATTCTGGACTAAAATTTTGTTTTCACTTTTTCGGCCTATTTCATCCCGTTTTGGCTAGAAATAATGCCGGGATGAGGTTTTATAATTTTTTCAATTTTTTTACTATTTTTTTCGAAATTTTCTTTCCCGGGCCGAGTATGAACGGAATTCGGGACTAAAATTTTGTTTTCACTTTTTCGGCCTATCTCATCCCGTTTTGGCTAGAAATAATGCCGGGATGAGGTTTTATAATTTTTTGAATTTTTTTACTATTTTTTTCGGAATTTTCTTTCCCGGGCCGAGTATGTACGGAATTCGGGACTCAAATTTTAGTTTCACCTTTTCGGCCTACCTCATCTCGTTTTGGCTAAAAATAATGTTGGGAAGAGGTTTCATAATTTTTTGAATTTTTTTACTGTTTTTTTCGAAATTTTCTTTCCCGGGGCGAGTATGAACGGAATTTGGGACAAAATTTTTTTTTTTCTCTTTTTCGGCCTATCTCATCCCGTTTTCGCTAAAAATAATGCCCGGATGAGGTTTTATAATTTTTTTAATTTTTTTACTATTTTTTTCGAAATTTTCTTGCCTGTGTCGAGTATGAACGGAATTCGGGACTAAAATTTTGGTTTCACTTTTTCGGCCTACCTCATCCCGTTTTGGCTAAAAATAATGTTGGGAAGAGGTTTCATAATTTTTTGAATTTTTTTACTATTTTTTTCGGAATTTTCTTGCCCGTGACGAGTATGAACGGAATTCGGGACTAAAATTTTGTTTTCACTTTTTTGGTCTATTTCATCCTGTTTTGGCTAAAAATAATGCCGAGAAGAGGTTTTATAATTTTTTGTATTTTTTTACTAATTTTTTCGGAATTTTCTTTCCCGGGCCGAGTATGAACGGAATTCGGGACTAAAATTTTGTTTTCAATTTTTCGGGCTATCTCATCCTGTTTTGGCGAGAAATAATGCCGGGAAGAGGTTTTTTAATTTTTTGAATTTTTTTACTATTATTTTTCGGAATTTTCTTTCCCGGGCCGAGTATGAACGGAATTCGGGACTAAAATTTGGTTTTCACTTTTTTGGCCTATCTCATCCTGTTTTGGCGAGAAATAATGCCGGGAAGAGGTTTTATAATTTTTTGAATTTTTTTACTATTTTTTTCGGAATTTTCTTTCCCGGGCCGAGTATGAACGGAATTCTGGACTAAAATTTTGTTTTCACTTTTTCGGCCTATTTCATCCCGTTTTGGCTAGAAATAATGCCGGGATGAGGTTTTATAATTTTTTCAATTTTTTTACTATTTTTTTCGGAATTTTCTTGCCCGTGTCGAGTATGAACGGAATTCGGGACTAAAATTTTGTTTTCACTTTTTTGGTCTATTTCATCCTGTTTTGGCGAAAAATAATGCCGGGAAGAGGTTTTATAATTTTTTCAATTTTTTTACTAACTTTTTCGAAATTTTCTTTCCCGGGCCGTGTATGAACGGAATTCGGGACTAAAATTTTGTTTTCACTTTTTCGGCCTATCTCATCCCGTTTTGGCTAGAAAGAATGCCGGGATGAGGTTTTATAATTTTTTCAATTTTTTTACTATTTTTTTCGAAATTTTCTTTCCCGGGCCGAGTATATACAGAATTCGGGACTAAAATTTTGGTTTCACCTTTTCGGCCTACCTCATCTCGTTTTGGCTAAAAATAATGTTGGGAAGAGGTTTCATAATTTTTTGAATTTTTTTACTGTTTTTTTCGAAATATTCTTTCCCGGGGCGAGTATGAACGGAATTTGGGAAAAATTTTTTTTTTTCTCTTTTTCGGCCTATCACATCCCGTTTTCGCAAAAAATAATGCCCGGATGAGGTTTTATAATTTTTTGAATTTTTTTACTATTTTTTTCGGAATTTTCTTTCCAAGGCCGAGTATGAACGGAATTCGGGACTAAAATTTTGTTTTCACTTTTTCGGCCTATCTCATCCCGTTTTGGCTAGAAATAATGCCGGGAAGAGGTTTTATAATTTTTTGAATTTTTTTACTATTTTTTTCGGAATTTTCTTGCCTGTGTCGAGTATGAACGGAATTCGGGACTAAAATTTTGGTTTCACTTTTTCGGCCTACCTCATCTCGTTTTGGCTAAAAATAATGTTGGGAAGAGGTTTCATAATTTTTTGAATTTTTTTACTGTTTTTTTCGAAATTTTCTTTCCCGGGGCGAGTATGAACGGAATTTGGGACAAAATTTTTTTTTTTCTCTTTTTCGGCCTATCTCATCCCGTTTTCGCTAAAAATAATGCCCGGATGAGGTTTTATAATTTTTTGAATTTTTTTACTATTTTTTTCGGAATTTTCTTGCCTGTGTCGAGTATGAACGGAATTCGGGACTAAAATTTTGGTTTCACTTTTTCGGCCTACCTCATCCCGTTTTGGCTAAAAATAATGTTGGGAAGAGGTTTCATAATTTTTTGAATTTTTTTACTATTTTTTTCGGAATTTTCTTGCCCGTGACGAGTATGAACGGAATTCGGGACTAAAATTTTGTTTTCACTTTTTTGGTCTATTTCATCCTGTTTTGGCTAAAAATAATGCCGAGAAGAGGTTTTATAATTTTTTGTATTTTTTTACTAATTTTTTCGGAATTTTCTTTCCCGGGCCGAGTATGAACGGAATTCGGGACTAAAATTTTGTTTTCACTTTTTCGGGCTATCTCATCCTGTTTTGGCGAGAAATAATGCCGGGAAGAGGTTTTTTAATTTTTTGAATTTTTTTACTATTATTTTTCGGAATTTTCTTTCCCGGGCCGAGTATGAACGGAATTCGGGACTAAAATTTGGTTTTCACTTTTTTGGCCTATCTCATCCTGTTTTGGCGAGAAATAATGCCGGGAAGAGGTTTTATAATTTTTTGAATTTTTTTACTATTTTTTTCGGAATTTTCTTTCCCGGGCCGAGTATGAACGGAATTCTGGACTAAAATTTTGTTTTCACTTTTTCGGCCTATTTCATCCCGTTTTGGCTAGAAATAATGCCGGGATGAGGTTTTATAAATTTTTCAATTTTTTTACTATTTTTTTCGAAATTTTCTTTCCCGGGCCGAGTATGAACGGAATTCGGGACTAAAATTTTGTTTTCACTTTTTCGGCCTATCTCATCCCGTTTTGGCTAGAAATAATGCCGGGATGAGGTTTTATAATTTTTTGAATTTTTTTACTATTTTTGTCGGAATTTTTTTGCTTGTGTCGAGTATGAACGGTATTCGGGACTAAAATTTGGTTTTCATTTTTTCGGCCTATCTCATCCTGTTTTGGCGAGAAATAATGCCAGGAAGAGGTTTTATAATTTTTTGAATTTTTTTACTATTTTTTTCGGAATTTTCTTTCCCGGGCCGAGTATGAACGAAATTCTGGACTAAAATTTTGTTTTCACTTTTTCGTCCTATCTCATCCCGTTTTGGCTAGAAATAATGCCGGGATGAGGTTTTATAATTTTTTCAATTTTTTTACTATTTTAATCGAAATTTTCTTTCCCGGGCCGAGTATGTACGGAATTCGGGACTCAAATTTTGGTTTCACCTTTTCGGCCTACCTCATCTCGTTTTGGCTAAAAATAATGTTGGGAAGAGGTTTCATAATTTTTTGAATTTTTTTACTGTTTTTTTCGGAATTTTCTTTCCCGGGGCGAGTATGAACGGGGGCGAGTGTGAACGGAATTTGGTACAAAATTTTTTTTTTCTCTTTTTCGGCCTATCTCATCCCGTTTTCACTAAAAATAATGCCCGGATGAGGTTTTATAATTTTTTGAATTTTTTTACAATTTTCGGAATTTTCTTTCCCGGGCCGAGTATGAACGGAATTCGGGACTAAAATTTTGTTTTCACTTTTTCTGCCTATCTCATCCCGTTTTTGCTAGAAATAATGCCGGGAAGAGGTTTTATAATTTTTTGAATTTTTTTACTATTATTTTTCGGAATTTTCTTTCCCGGGCCGAGTATGAACGGAATTCGGGACTAAAATTTGGTTTTCACTTTTTTGGCCTATCTCATCCTGTTTTGGCGAGAAATAATGCCGGGAAGAGGTTTTATAATTTTTTGAATTTTTTTACTATTATTTTTCGGAATTTTCTTTCCCGGGCCGAGTATGAATGGAATTCGGGACTAAAATTTGGTTTTCACTTTTTTGGCCTATCTCCTCCTGTTTTGGCGAGAAATAATGCCAAGAAGAGGTTTTATAATTTTTTGAATTTTTTTACTATTTTTTTCGGAATTTTCTTTCCCGGGCCGAGTATGAACGGAATTCTGGACTAAAATTTTGTTTTCACTTTTTCGGCCTATTTCATCCCGTTTTGGCTAGAAATAATGCCGGGATGAGGTTTTATAATTTTTTCAATTTTTTTACTATTTTTTTCGAAATTTTCTTTCCCGGGCCGAGTATGAACGGAATTCGGGACTAAAATTTTGTTTTCACTTTTTCGGCCTATCTCATCCCGTTTTGGCTAGAAATAATGCCGGGATGAGGTTTTATAATTTTTTCAATTTTTTTACTATTTTTTTCGAAATTTTCTTTCCCGGGCCGAGTATATACAGAATTCGGGACTAAAATTTTGGTTTCACCTTTTCGGCCTACCTCATCCCGTTTTGGCTAAAAATAATGTTGGGAAGAGGTTTCATAATTTTTTGAATTTTTTTACTGTTTTTTTCGAAATATTCTTTCCCGGGGCGAGTATGAACGGAATTTGGTAAAAAAAATTTTTTTCTCTTTTTCGGCCTATCACATCCCGTTTTCGCAAAAAATAATGCCCGGATGAGGTTTTATAATTTTTTGAATTTTTTTACTATTTTTTTCGGAATTTTCTTTCCCGGGCCGAGTATGTACGGAATTCGGGACTCAAATTTTAGTTTCACCTTTTCGGCCTACCTCATCTCGTTTTGGCTAAAAATAATGTTGGGAAGAGGTTTCATAATTTTTTGAATTTTTTTACTGTTTTTTTCGAAATTTTCTTTCCCGGGGCGAGTATGAACGGAATTTGGGACAAAATTTTTTTTTTTCTCTTTTTCGGCCTATCTCATCCCGTTTTCGCTAAAAATAATGCCCGGATGAGGTTTTATAATTTTTTGAATTTTTTTACTATTTTTTTCGGAATTTTCTTGCCTGTGTCGAGTATGAACGGAATTCGGGACTAAAATTTTGGTTTCACTTTTTCGGCCTACCTCATCCCGTTTTGGCTAAAAATAATGTTGGGAAGAGGTTTCATAATTTTTTGAATTTTTTTACTATTTTTTTCGGAATTTTCTTGCCCGTGACGAGTATGAACGGAATTCGGGACTAAAATTTTGTTTTCACTTTTTTGGTCTATTTCATCCTGTTTTGGCTAAAAATAATGCCGAGAAGAGGTTTTATAATTTTTTGTATTTTTTTACTAATTTTTTCGGAATTTTCTTTCCCGGGCCGAGTATGAACGGAATTCGGGACTAAAATTTTGTTTTCAATTTTTCGGGCTATCTCATCCTGTTTTGGCGAGAAATAATGCCGGGAAGAGGTTTTTTAATTTTTTGAATTTTTTTACTATTATTTTTCGGAATTTTCTTTCCCGGGCCGAGTATGAACGGAATTCGGGACTAAAATTTGGTTTTCACTTTTTTGGCCTATCTCATCCTGTTTTGGCGAGAAATAATGCCGGGAAGAGGTTTTATAATTTTTTGAATTTTTTTACTATTTTTTTCGGAATTTTCTTTCCCGGGCCGAGTATGAACGGAATTCTGGACTAAAATTTTGTTTTCACTTTTTCGGCCTATTTCATCCCGTTTTGGCTAGAAATAATGCCGGGATGAGGTTTTATAATTTTTTCAATTTTTTTACTATTTTTTTCGGAATTTTCTTGCCCGTGTCGAGTATGAACGGAATTCGGGACTAAAATTTTGTTTTCACTTTTTTGGTCTATTTCATCCTGTTTTGGCTAAAAATAATGCCGGGAAGAGGTTTTATAATTTTTTCAATTTTTTTACTAACTTTTTCGAAATTTTCTTTCCCGGGCCGTGTATGAACGGAATTCGGGACTAAAATTTTGTTTTCACTTTTTCGGCCTATCTCATCCCGTTTTGGCTAGAAAGAATGCCGGGATGAGGTTTTATAATTTTTTCAATTTTTTTACTATTTTTTTCGAAATTTTCTTTCCCGGGCCGAGTATATACAGAATTCGGGACTAAAATTTTGGTTTCACCTTTTCGGCCTACCTCAACTCGTTTTGGCTAAAAATAATGTTGGGAAGAGGTTTCATAATTTTTTGAATTTTTTTACTGTTTTTTTCGAAATATTCTTTCCCGGGGCGAGTATGAACGGAATTTGGGAAAATTTTTTTTTTTTCTCTTTTTCGGCCTATCACATCCCGTTTTCGCAAAAAATAATGCCCGGATGAGGTTTTATAATTTTTTGAATTTTTTTACTATTTTTTTCGGAATTTTCTTTCCAAGGCCGAGTATGAACGGAATTCGGGACTAAAATTTTGTTTTCACTTTTTCGGCCTATCTCATCCCGTTTTGGCTAGAAATAATGCCGGGAAGAGGTTTTATAATTTTTTGAATTTTTTTACTATTTTTTTCGGAATTTTCTTGCCTGTGTCGAGTATGAACGGAATTCGGGACTAAAATTTTGGTTTCACTTTTTCGGCCTACCTCATCTCGTTTTGGCTAAAAATAATGTTGGGAAGAGGTTTCATAATTTTTTG
Source organism: Quercus engelmannii (assembly GCA_029955605.1). Classification (NCBI taxonomy): domain Eukaryota; kingdom Viridiplantae; phylum Streptophyta; class Magnoliopsida; order Fagales; family Fagaceae; genus Quercus; species Quercus engelmannii. Next base: position 52,060 of record JARPSG010000094.1, read on the forward strand.
AATTTTTTTACTGTTTTTTTCGAAATTTTCTTTCCCGGGGCGAGTATGAACGGAATTTGGGACAAAATTTTTTTTTTTCTCTTTTTCGGCCTATCTCATCCCGTTTTCGCTAAAAATAATGCCCGGATGAGGTTTTATAATTTTTTGAATTTTTTTACTATTTTTTTCGGAATTTTCTTGCCTGTGTCGAGTATGAACGGAATTCGGGACTAAAATTTTGGTTTCACTTTTTCGGCCTACCTCATCCCGTTTTGGCTAAAAATAATGTTGGGAAGAGGTTTCATAATTTTTTGAATTTTTTTACTATTTTTTTCGGAATTTTCTTGCCCGTGACGAGTATGAACGGAATTCGGGACTAAAATTTTGTTTTCACTTTTTTGGTCTATTTCATCATGTTTTGGCTAAAAATAATGCCGAGAAGAGGTTTTATAATTTTTTGTATTTTTTTACTAATTTTTTCGGAATTTTCTTTCCCGGGCCGAGTATGAACGGAATTCGGGACTAAAATTTTGTTTTCACTTTTTCGGGCTATCTCATCCTGTTTTGGCGAGAAATAATGCCGGGAAGAGGTTTTTTAATTTTTTGAATTTTTTTACTATTATTTTTCGGAATTTTCTTTCCCGGGCCGAGTATGAACGGAATTCGGGACTAAAATTTGGTTTTCACTTTTTTGGCCTATCTCATCCTGTTTTGGCGAGAAATAATGCCGGGAAGAGGTTTTATAATTTTTTGAATTTTTTTACTATTTTTTTCGGAATTTTCTTTCCCGAGCCGAGTATGAACGGAATTCTGGACTAAAATTTTGTTTTCACTTTTTCGGCCTATTTCATCCCGTTTTGGCTAGAAATAATGCCGGGATGAGGTTTTATAAATTTTTCAATTTTTTTACTATTTTTTTCGAAATTTTCTTTCCCGGGCCGAGTATGAACGGAATTCGGGACTAAAATTTTGTTTTCACTTTTTCGGCCTATCTCATCCCGTTTTGGCTAGAAATAATGCCGGGATGAGGTTTTATAATTTTTTGAATTTTTTTACTATTTTTGTCGGAATTTTTTTGCTTGTGTCGAGTATGAACGGTATTCGGGACTAAAATTTGGTTTTCATTTTTTCGGCCTATCTCATCCTGTTTTGGCGAGAAATAATGCCAGGAAGAGGTTTTATAATTTTTTGAATTTTTTTACTATTTTTTTCGGAATTTTCTTTCCCGGGCCGAGTATGAACGAAATTCTGGACTAAAATTTTGTTTTCACTTTTTCGTCCTATCTCATCCCGTTTTGGCTAGAAATAATGCCGGGATGAGGTTTTATAATTTTTTCAATTTTTTTACTATTTTAATCGAAATTTTCTTTCCCGGGCCGAGTATGTACGGAATTCGGGACTCAAATTTTGGTTTCACCTTTTCGGCCTACCTCATCTCGTTTTGGCTAAAAATAATGTTGGGAAGAGGTTTCATAATTTTTTGAATTTTTTTACTGTTTTTTTTGGAATTTTCTTTCCCGGGGCGAGTATGAACGGGGGCGAGTGTGAACGGAATTTGGTACAAAATTTTTTTTTCTCTTTTTCGGCCTATCTCATCCCGTTTTCACTAAAAATAATGCCCGGATGAGGTTTTATAATTTTTTGAATTTTTTTACAATTTTTTTCGGAATTTTCTTTCCCGGGCCGAGTATGAACGGAATTCGGGACTAAAATTTTGTTTTCACTTTTTCTGCCTATCTCATCCCGTTTTTGCTAGAAATAATGCCGGGAAGAGGTTTTATAATTTTTTGAATTTTTTTACTATTATTTTTCGGAATTTTCTTTCCCGGGCCGAGTATGAACGGAATTCGGGACTAAAATTTGGTTTTCACTTTTTTGGCCTATCTCATCCTGTTTTGGAAAGAAATAATGCCGGGAAGAGGTTTTATAATTTTTTGAATTTTTTTACTATTTTTTTCGGAATTTTCTTTCCCGGGCCGAGTATGAACGGAATTCTGGACTAAAATTTTGTTTTCACTTTTTTGGACTATTTCATCCTGTTTTGGCTAAAAATAATGCCGAGAAGAGGTTTTATAATTTTTTGTATTTTTTTACTAATTTTTTGGGAATTTTCTTTCCCGGGCCGAGTATGAACGGAATTCGGGACTAAAATTTTGTTTTCACTTTTTCGGGCTATCTCATCCCGTTTTGGCGAGAAATAATGCCGGGAAGAGGTTTTTTAATTTTTTGAATTTTTTTACTATTATTTTTCGGAATTTTCTTTCCCGGGCCGAGTATGAATGGAATTCGGGACTAAAATTTGGTTTTCACTTTTTTGGCCTATCTCCTCCTGTTTTGGCGAGAAATAATGCCGGGAAGAGGTTTTATAATTTTTTGAATTTTTTTACTATTTTTTTCGGAATTTTCTTTCCCGGGCCGAGTATGAACGGAATTCTGGACTAAAATTTTGTTTTCACTTTTTCGGCCTATTTCATCCCGTTTTGGCTAGAAATAATGCCGGGATGAGGTTTTATAATTTTTTCAATTTTTTTACTATTTTTTTCGAAATTTTCTTTCCCGGGCCGAGTATGAACGGAATTCGGGACTAAAATTTTGTTTTCACTTTTTCGGCCTATCTCATCCCGTTTTGGCTAGAAATAATGCCGGGATGAGGTTTTATAATTTTTTCAATTTTTTTACTATTTTTTTCGAAATTTTCTTTCCCGGGCCGAGTATATACAGAATTCGGGACTAAAATTTTGGTTTCACCTTTTCGGCCTACCTCATCCCGTTTTGGCTAAAAATAATGTTGGGAAGAGGTTTCATAATTTTTTGAATTTTTTTACTGTTTTTTTCGAAATATTCTTTCCCGGGGCGAGTATGAACGGAATTTGGTAAAAAAATTTTTTTTCTCTTTTTCGGCCTATCACATCCCGTTTTCGCAAAAAATAATGCCCGGATGAGGTTTTATAATTTTTTGAATTTTTTTACTATTTTTTTCGGAATTTTCTTTCCCGGGCCGAGTATGTACGGAATTCGGGACTCAAATTTTAGTTTCACCTTTTCGGCCTACCTCATCTCGTTTTGGCTAAAAATAATGTTGGGAAGAGGTTTCATAATTTTTTGAATTTTTTTACTGTTTTTTTCGAAATTTTCTTTCCCGGGGCGAGTATGAACGGAATTTGGGACAAAATTTTTTTTTTTCTCTTTTTCGGCCTATCTCATCCCGTTTTCGCTAAAAATAATGCCCGGATGAGGTTTTATAATTTTTTGAATTTTTTTACTATTTTTTTCGGAATTTTCTTGCCTGTGTCGAGTATGAACGGAATTCGGGACTAAAATTTTGGTTTCACTTTTTCGGCCTACCTCATCCCGTTTTGGCTAAAAATAATGTTAGGAAGAGGTTTCATAATTTTTTGAATTTTTTTACTATTTTTTTCGGAATTTTCTTGCCCGTGACGAGTATGAACGGAATTCGGGACTAAAATTTTGTTTTCACTTTTTTGGTCTATTTCATCCTGTTTTGGCTAAAAATAATGCCGAGAAGAGGTTTTATAATTTTTTGTATTTTTTTACTATTTTTTTCGGAATTTTCTTTCCAAGGCCGAGTATGAACGGAATTCGGGACTAAAATTTTGTTTTCACTTTTTCGGCCTATCTCATCCCGTTTTGGCTAGAAATAATGCCGGGAAGAGGTTTTATAATTTTTTGAATTTTTTTACTATTTTTTTCGGAATTTTCTTGCCTGTGTCGAGTATGAACGGAATTCGGGACTAAAATTTTGGTTTCACTTTTTCGGCCTACCTCATCTCGTTTTGGCTAAAAATAATGTTGGGAAGAGGTTTCATAATTTTTTGAATTTTTTTACTGTTTTTTTCGAAATTTTCTTTCCCGGGGCGAGTATGAACGGAATTTGGGACAAAATTTTTTTTTTTCTCTTTTTCGGCCTATCTCATCCCGTTTTCGCTAAAAATAATGCCCGGATGAGGTTTTATAATTTTTTGAATTTTTTTACTATTTTTTTCGGAATTTTCTTGCCTGTGTCGAGTATGAACGGAATTCGGGACTAAAATTTTGGTTTCACTTTTTCGGCCTACCTCATCCCGTTTTGGCTAAAAATAATGTTGGGAAGAGGTTTCATAATTTTTTGAATTTTTTTACTATTTTTTTCGGAATTTTCTTGCCCGTGACGAGTATTAACGGAATTCGGGACTAAAATTTTGTTTTCACTTTTTTGGTCTATTTCATCCTGTTTTGGCTAAAAATAATGCCGAGAAGAGGTTTTATAATTTTTTGTATTTTTTTACTAATTTTTTCGGAATTTTCTTTCCCGGGCCGAGTATGAACGGAATTCGGGACTAAAATTTTGTTTTCACTTTTTCGGGCTATCTCATCCTGTTTTGGCGAGAAATAATGCCGGGAAGAGGTTTTTTAATTTTTTGAATTTTTTTACTATTATTTTTCGGAATTTTCTTTCCCGGGCCGAGTATGAACGGAATTCGGGACTAAAATTTGGTTTTCACTTTTTTGGCCTATCTCATCCTGTTTTGGCGAGAAATAATGCCGGGAAGAGGTTTTATAATTTTTTGAATTTTTTTACTATTTTTTTCGGAATTTTCTTTCCCGGGCCGAGTATGAACGGAATTCTGGACTAAAATTTTGTTTTCACTTTTTCGGCCTATTTCATCCCGTTTTGGCTAGAAATAATGCCGGGATGAGGTTTTATAAATTTTTCAATTTTTTTACTATTTTTTTCGAAATTTTCTTTCCCGGGCCGAGTATGAACGGAATTCGGGACTAAAATTTTGTTTTCACTTTTTCGGCCTATCTCATCCCGTTTTGGCTAGAAATAATGCCGGGATGAGGTTTTATAATTTTTTGAATTTTTTTACTATTTTTGTCGGAATTTTTTTGCTTGTGTCGAGTATGAACGGTATTCGGGACTAAAATTTGGTTTTCATTTTTTCGGCCTATCTCATCCTGTTTTGGCGAGAAATAATGCCAGGAAGAGGTTTTATAATTTTTTGAATTTTTTTACTATTTTTTTCGGAATTTTCTTTCCCGGGCCGAGTATGAACGAAATTCTGGACTAAAATTTTGTTTTCACTTTTTCGTCCTATCTCATCCCGTTTTGGCTAGAAATAATGCCGGGATGAGGTTTTATAATTTTTTCAATTTTTTTACTATTTTAATCGAAATTTTCTTTCCCGGGCCGAGTATGTACGGAATTCGGGACTCAAATTTTGGTTTCACCTTTTCGGCCTACCTCATCTCGTTTTGGCTAAAAATAATGTTGGGAAGAGGTTTCATAATTTTTTGAATTTTTTTACTGTTTTTTTCGGAATTTTCTTTCCCGGGGCGAGTATGAACGGGGGCGAGTGTGAACGGAATTTGGTACAAAATTTTTTTTTTCTCTTTTTCGGCCTATCTCATCCCGTTTTCACTAAAAATAATGCCCGGATGAGGTTTTATAATTTTTTGAATTTTTTTACAATTTTTTTCGGAATTTTCTTTCCCGGGCCGAGTATGAACGGAATTCGGGACTAAAATTTTGTTTTCACTTTTTCTGCCTATCTCATCCCGTTTTTGCTAGAAATAATGCCGGGAAGAGGTTTTATAATTTTTTGAATTTTTTTACTATTATTTTTCGGAATTTTCTTTCCCGGGCCGAGTATGAACGGAATTCGGGACTAAAATTTGGTTTTCACTTTTTTGGCCTATCTCATCCTGTTTTGGCGAGAAATAATGCCGGGAAGAGGTTTTATAATTTTTTGAATTTTTTTACTATTTTTTTCGGAATTTTCTTTCCCGGGCCGAGTATGAACGGAATTCTGGACTAAAATTTTGTTTTCACTTTTTTGGACTATTTCATCCTGTTTTGGCTAAAAATAATGCCGAGAAGAGGTTTTATAATTTTTTGTATTTTTTTACTAATTTTTTGGGAATTTTCTTTCCCGGGCCGAGTATGAACGGAATTCGGGACTAAAATTTTGTTTTCACTTTTTCGGGCTATCTCATCCCGTTTTGGCGAGAAATAATGCCGGGAAGAGGTTTTTTAATTTTTTGAATTTTTTTACTATTATTTTTCGGAATTTTCTTTCCCGGGCCGAGTATGAATGGAATTCTGGACTAAAATTTGGTTTTCACTTTTTTGGCCTATCTCCTCCTGTTTTGGCGAGAAATAATGCCAGGAAGAGGTTTTATAATTTTTTGAATTTTTTTACTATTTTTTTCGGAATTTTCTTTCCCGGGCCGAGTATGAACGGAATTCTGGACTAAAATTTTGTTTTCACTTTTTCGGCCTATTTCATCCCGTTTTGGCTAGAAATAATGCCGGGATGAGGTTTTATAATTTTTTCAATTTTTTTACTATTTTTTTCGAAATTTTCTTTCCCGGGCCGAGTATGAACGGAATTCGGGACTAAAATTTTGTTTTCACTTTTTCGGCCTATCTCATCCCGTTTTGGCTAGAAATAATGCCGGGATGAGGTTTTATAATTTTTTCAATTTTTTTACTATTTTTTTCGAAATTTTCTTTCCCGGGCCGAGTATATACAGAATTCGGGACTAAAATTTTGGTTTCACCTTTTCGGCCTACCTCATCCCGTTTTGGCTAAAAATAATGTTGGGAAGAGGTTTCATAATTTTTTGAATTTTTTTACTGTTTTTTTCGAAATATTCTTTCCCGGGGCGAGTATGAACGGAATTTGGTAAAAAAATTTTTTTTCTCTTTTTCGGCCTATCACATCCCGTTTTCGCAAAAAATAATGCCCGGATGAGGTTTTATAATTTTTTGAATTTTTTTACTATTTTTTTCGGAATTTTCTTTCCCGGGCCGAGTATGTACGGAATTCGGGACTCAAATTTTAGTTTCACCTTTTCGGCCTACCTCATCTCGTTTTGGCTAAAAATAATGTTGGGAAGAGGTTTCATAATTTTTTGAATTTTTTTACTGTTTTTTTCGAAATTTTCTTTCCCGGGGCGAGTATGAACGGAATTTGGGACAAAATTTTTTTTTTTCTCTTTTTCGGCCTATCTCATCCCGTTTTCGCTAAAAATAATGCCCGGATGAGGTTTTATAATTTTTTGAATTTTTTTACTATTTTTTTCGGAATTTTCTTGCCTGTGTCGAGTATGAACGGAATTCGGGACTAAAATTTTGGTTTCACTTTTTCGGCCTACCTCATCCCGTTTTGGCTAAAAATAATGTTGGGAAGAGGTTTCATAATTTTTTGAATTTTTTTACTATTTTTTTCGGAATTTTCTTGCCCGTGACGAGTATGAACGGAATTCGGGACTAAAATTTTGTTTTCACTTTTTTGGTCTATTTCATCCTGTTTTGGCTAAAAATAATGCCGAGAAGAGGTTTTATAATTTTTTGTATTTTTTTACTATTTTTTTCGGAATTTTCTTTCCAAGGCCGAGTATGAACGGAATTCGGGACTAAAATTTTGTTTTCACTTTTTCGGCCTATCTCATCCCGTTTTGGCTAGAAATAATGCCGGGAAGAGGTTTTATAATTTTTTGAATTTTTTTACTATTTTTTTCGGAATTTTCTTGCCTGTGTCGAGTATGAACGGAATTCGGGACTAAAATTTTGGTTTCACTTTTTCGGCCTACCTCATCTCGTTTTGGCTAAAAATAATGTTGGGAAGAGGTTTCATAATTTTTTGAATTTTTTTACTGTTTTTTTCGAAATTTTCTTTCCCGGGGCGAGTATGAACGGAATTTGGGACAAAATTTTTTTTTTTCTCTTTTTCGGCCTATCTCATCCCGTTTTCGCTAAAAATAATGCCCGGATGAGGTTTTATAATTTTTTGAATTTTTTTACTATTTTTTTCGGAATTTTCTTGCCTGTGTCGAGTATGAACGGAATTCGGGACTAAAATTTTGGTTTCACTTTTTCGGCCTACCTCATCCCGTTTTGGCTAAAAATAATGTTGGGAAGAGGTTTCATAATTTTTTGAATTTTTTTACTATTTTTTTCGGAATTTTCTTGCCCGTGACGAGTATTAACGGAATTCGGGACTAAAATTTTGTTTTCACTTTTTTGGTCTATTTCATCCTGTTTTGGCTAAAAATAATGCCGAGAAGAGGTTTTATAATTTTTTGTATTTTTTTACTAATTTTTTCGGAATTTTCTTTCCCGGGCCGAGTATGAACGGAATTCGGGACTAAAATTTTGTTTTCACTTTTTCGGGCTATCTCATCCTGTTTTGGCGAGAAATAATGCCGGGAAGAGGTTTTTTAATTTTTTGAATTTTTTTACTATTATTTTTCGGAATTTTCTTTCCCGGGCCGAGTATGAACGGAATTCGGGACTAAAATTTGGTTTTCACTTTTTTGGCCTATCTCATCCTGTTTTGGCGAGAAATAATGCCGGGAAGAGGTTTTATAATTTTTTGAATTTTTTTACTATTTTTTTCGGAATTTTCTTTCCCGGGCCGAGTATGAACGGAATTCTGGACTAAAATTTTGTTTTCACTTTTTCGGCCTATTTCATCCCGTTTTGGCTAGAAATAATGCCGGGATGAGGTTTTATAAATTTTTCAATTTTTTTACTATTTTTTTCGAAATTTTCTTTCCCGGGCCGAGTATGAACGGAATTCGGGACTAAAATTTTGTTTTCACTTTTTCGGCCTATCTCATCCCGTTTTGGCTAGAAATAATGCCGGGATGAGGTTTTATAATTTTTTGAATTTTTTTACTATTTTTGTCGGAATTTTTTTGCTTGTGTCGAGTATGAACGGTATTCGGGACTAAAATTTGGTTTTCATTTTTTCGGCCTATCTCATCCTGTTTTGGCGAGAAATAATGCCAGGAAGAGGTTTTATAATTTTTTGAATTTTTTTACTATTTTTTTCGGAATTTTCTTTCCCGGGCCGAGTATGAACGAAATTCTGGACTAAAATTTTGTTTTCACTTTTTCGTCCTATCTCATCCCGTTTTGGCTAGAAATAATGCCGGGATGAGGTTTTATAATTTTTTCAATTTTTTTACTATTTTAATCGAAATTTTCTTTCCCGGGCCGAGTATGTACGGAATTCGGGACTCAAATTTTGGTTTCACCTTTTCGGCCTACCTCATCTCGTTTTGGCTAAAAATAATGTTGGGAAGAGGTTTCATAATTTTTTGAATTTTTTTACTGTTTTTTTTCGGAATTTTCTTTCCCGGGGCGAGTATGAACGGGGGCGAGTGTGAACGGAATTTGGTACAAAATTTTTTTTTTCTCTTTTTCGGCCTATCTCATCCCGTTTTCACTAAAAATAATGCCCGGATGAGGTTTTATAATTTTTTGAATTTTTTTACAATTTTTTTCGGAATTTTCTTTCCCGGGCCGAGTATGAACGGAATTCGGGACTAAAATTTTGTTTTCACTTTTTCTGCCTATCTCATCCCGTTTTTGCTAGAAATAATGCCGGGAAGAGGTTTTATAATTTTTTGAATTTTTTTACTATTATTTTTCGGAATTTTCTTTCCCGGGCCGAGTATGAACGGAATTCGGGACTAAAATTTGGTTTTCACTTTTTTGGCCTATCTCATCCTGTTTTGGCGAGAAATAATGCCGGGAAGAGGTTTTATAATTTTTTGAATTTTTTTACTATTTTTTTCGGAATTTTCTTTCCCGGGCCGAGTATGAACGGAATTCTGGACTAAAATTTTGTTTTCACTTTTTTGGACTATTTCATCCTGTTTTGGCTAAAAATAATGCCGAGAAGAGGTTTTATAATTTTTTGTATTTTTTTACTAATTTTTTGGGAATTTTCTTTCCCGGGCCGAGTATGAACGGAATTCGGGACTAAAATTTTGTTTTCACTTTTTCGGGCTATCTCATCCCGTTTTGGCGAGAAATAATGCCGGGAAGAGGTTTTTTAATTTTTTGAATTTTTTTACTATTATTTTTCGGAATTTTCTTTCCCGGGCCGAGTATGAATGGAATTCTGGACTAAAATTTGATTTTCACTTTTTTGGCCTATCTCCTCCTGTTTTGGCGAGAAATAATGCCAGGAAGAGGTTTTATAATTTTTTGAATTTTTTTACTATTTTTTTCGGAATTTTCTTTCCCGGGCCGAGTATGAACGGAATTCTGGACTAAAATTTTGTTTTCACTTTTTCGGCCTATTTCATCCCGTTTTGGCTAGAAATAATGCCGGGATGAGGTTTTATAATTTTTTCAATTTTTTTACTATTTTTTTCGAAATTTTCTTTCCCGGGCCGAGTATGAACGGAATTCGGGACTAAAATTTTGTTTTCACTTTTTCGGCCTATCTCATCCCGTTTTGGCTAGAAATAATGCCGGGATGAGGTTTTATAATTTTTTCAATTTTTTTACTATTTTTTTCGAAATTTTCTTTCCCGGGCCGAGTATATACAGAATTCGGGACTAAAATTTTGGTTTCACCTTTTCGGCCTACCTCATCCCGTTTTGGCTAAAAATAATGTTGGGAAGAGGTTTCATAATTTTTTGAATTTTTTTACTGTTTTTTTCGAAATATTCTTTCCCGGGGCGAGTATGAACGGAATTTGGTAAAAAAATTTTTTTTCTCTTTTTCGGCCTATCACATCCCGTTTTCGCAAAAAATAATGCCCGGATGAGGTTTTATAATTTTTTGAATTTTTTTACTATTTTTTTCGGAATTTTCTTTCCCGGGCCGAGTATGTACGGAATTCGGGACTCAAATTTTAGTTTCACCTTTTCGGCCTACCTCATCTCGTTTTGGCTAAAAATAATGTTGGGAAGAGGTTTCATAATTTTTTGAATTTTTTTACTGTTTTTTTCGAAATTTTCTTTCCCGGGGCGAGTATGAACGGAATTTGGGACAAAATTTTTTTTTTTCTCTTTTTCGGCCTATCTCATCCCGTTTTCGCTAAAAATAATGCCCGGATGAGGTTTTATAATTTTTTGAATTTTTTTACTATTTTTTTCGGAATTTTCTTGCCTGTGTCGAGTATGAACGGAATTCGGGACTAAAATTTTGGTTTCACTTTTTCGGCCTACCTCATCCCGTTTTGGCTAAAAATAATGTTGGGAAGAGGTTTCATAATTTTTTGAATTTTTTTACTATTTTTTTCGGAATTTTCTTGCCCGTGACGAGTATGAACGGAATTCGGGACTAAAATTTTGTTTTCACTTTTTTGGTCTATTTCATCCTGTTTTGGCTAAAAATAATGCCGAGAAGAGGTTTTATAATTTTTTGTATTTTTTTACTAATTTTTTCGGAATTTTCTTTCCCGGGCCGAGTATGAACGGAATTCGGGACTAAAATTTTGTTTTCAATTTTTCGGGCTATCTCATCCTGTTTTGGCGAGAAATAATGCCGGGAAGAGGTTTTTTAATTTTTTGAATTTTTTTACTATTATTTTTCGGAATTTTCTTTCCCGGGCCGAGTATGAACGGAATTCGGGACTAAAATTTGGTTTTCACTTTTTTGGCCTATCTCATCCTGTTTTGGCGAGAAATAATGCCGGGAAGAGGTTTTATAATTTTTTGAATTTTTTTACTATTTTTTTCGGAATTTTCTTTCCCGGGCCGAGTATGAACGGAATTCTGGACTAAAATTTTGTTTTCACTTTTTCGGCCTATTTCATCCCGTTTTGGCTAGAAATAATGCCGGGATGAGGTTTTATAATTTTTTCAATTTTTTTACTATTTTTTTCGGAATTTTCTTGCCCGTGTCGAGTATGAACGGAATTCGGGACTAAAATTTTGTTTTCACTTTTTTGGTCTATTTCATCCTGTTTTGGCTAAAAATAATGCCGGGAAGAGGTTTTATAATTTTTTCAATTTTTTTACTAACTTTTTCGAAATTTTCTTTCCCGGGCCGTGTATGAACGGAATTCGGGACTAAAATTTTGTTTTCACTTTTTCGGCCTATCTCATCCCGTTTTGGCTAGAAAGAATGCCGGGATGAGGTTTTATAATTTTTTCAATTTTTTTACTATTTTTTTCGAAATTTTCTTTCCCGGGCCGAGTATATACAGAATTCGGGACTAAAATTTTGGTTTCACCTTTTCGGCCTACCTCAACTCGTTTTGGCTAAAAATAATGTTGGGAAGAGGTTTCATAATTTTTTGAATTTTTTTACTGTTTTTTTCGAAATATTCTTTCCCGGGGCGAGTATGAACGGAATTTGGGAAAATTTTTTTTTTTTCTCTTTTTCGGCCTATCACATCCCGTTTTCGCAAAAAATAATGCCCGGATGAGGTTTTATAATTTTTTGAATTTTTTTACTATTTTTTTCGGAATTTTCTTTCCAAGGCCGAGTATGAACGGAATTCGGGACTAAAATTTTGTTTTCACTTTTTCGGCCTATCTCATCCCGTTTTGGCTAGAAATAATGCCGGGAAGAGGTTTTATAATTTTTTGAATTTTTTTACTATTTTTTTCGGAATTTTCTTGCCTGTGTCGAGTATGAACGGAATTCGGGACTAAAATTTTGGTTTCACTTTTTCGGCCTACCTCATCTCGTTTTGGCTAAAAATAATGTTGGGAAGAGGTTTCATAATTTTTTGAATTTTTTTACTGTTTTTTTCGAAATTTTCTTTCCCGGGGCGAGTATGAACGGAATTTGGGACAAAATTTTTTTTTTTCTCTTTTTCGGCCTATCTCATCCCGTTTTCGCTAAAAATAATGCCCGGATGAGGTTTTATAATTTTTTGAATTTTTTTACTATTTTTTTCGGAATTTTCTTGCCTGTGTCGAGTATGAACGGAATTCGGGACTAAAATTTTGGTTTCACTTTTTCGGCCTACCTCATCCCGTTTTGGCTAAAAATAATGTTGGGAAGAGGTTTCATAATTTTTTGAATTTTTTTACTATTTTTTTCGGAATTTTCTTGCCCGTGACGAGTATTAACGGAATTCGGGACTAAAATTTTGTTTTCACTTTTTTGGTCTATTTCATCCTGTTTTGGCTAAAAATAATGCCGAGAAGAGGTTTTATAATTTTTTGTATTTTTTTACTAATTTTTTCGGAATTTTCTTTCCCGGGCCGAGTATGAACGGAATTCGGGACTAAAATTTTGTTTTCACTTTTTCGGGCTATCTCATCCTGTTTTGGCGAGAAATAATGCCGGGAAGAGGTTTTTTAATTTTTTGAATTTTTTTACTATTATTTTTCGGAATTTTCTTTCCCGGGCCGAGTATGAACGGAATTCGGGACTAAAATTTGGTTTTCACTTTTTTGGCCTATCTCATCCTGTTTTGGCGAGAAATAATGCCGGGAAGAGGTTTTATAATTTTTTGAATTTTTTTACTATTTTTTTCGGAATTTTCTTTCCCGGGCCGAGTATGAACGGAATTCTGGACTAAAATTTTGTTTTCACTTTTTCGGCCTATTTCATCCCGTTTTGGCTAGAAATAATGCCGGGATGAGGTTTTATAAATTTTTCAATTTTTTTACTATTTTTTTCGAAATTTTCTTTCCCGGGCCGAGTATGAACGGAATTCGGGACTAAAATTTTGTTTTCACTTTTTCGGCCTATCTCATCCCGTTTTGGCTAGAAATAATGCCGGGATGAGGTTTTATAATTTTTTGAATTTTTTTACTATTTTTGTCGGAATTTTTTTGCTTGTGTCGAGTATGAACGGTATTCGGGACTAAAATTTGGTTTTCATTTTTTCGGCCTATCTCATCCTGTTTTGGCGAGAAATAATGCCAGGAAGAGGTTTTATAATTTTTTGAATTTTTTTACTATTTTTTTCGGAATTTTCTTTCCCGGGCCGAGTATGAACGAAATTCTGGACTAAAATTTTGTTTTCACTTTTTCGTCCTATCTCATCCCGTTTTGGCTAGAAATAATGCCGGGATGAGGTTTTATAATTTTTTCAATTTTTTTACTATTTTAATCGAAATTTTCTTTCCCGGGCCGAGTATGTACGGAATTCGGGACTCAAATTTTGGTTTCACCTTTTCGGCCTACCTCATCTCGTTTTGGCTAAAAATAATGTTGGGAAGAGGTTTCATAATTTTTTGAATTTTTTTACTGTTTTTTTCGGAATTTTCTTTCCCGGGGCGAGTATGAACGGGGGCGAGTGTGAACGGAATTTGGTACAAAATTTTTTTTTTCTCTTTTTCGGCCTATCTCATCCCGTTTTCACTAAAAATAATGCCCGGATGAGGTTTTATAATTTTTTGAATTTTTTTACAATTTTTTTCGGAATTTTCTTTCCCGGGCCGAGTATGAACGGAATTCGGGACTAAAATTTTGTTTTCACTTTTTCTGCCTATCTCATCCCGTTTTTGCTAGAAATAATGCCGGGAAGAGGTTTTATAATTTTTTGAATTTTTTTACTATTATTTTTCGGAATTTTCTTTCCCGGGCCGAGTATGAACGGAATTCGGGACTAAAATTTGGTTTTCACTTTTTTGGCCTATCTCATCCTGTTTTGGCGAGAAATAATGCCGGGAAGAGGTTTTATAATTTTTTGAATTTTTTTACTATTTTTTTCGGAATTTTCTTTCCCGGGCCGAGTATGAACGGAATTCTGGACTAAAATTTTGTTTTCACTTTTTTGGACTATTTCATCCTGTTTTGGCTAAAAATAATGCCGAGAAGAGGTTTTATAATTTTTTGTATTTTTTTACTAATTTTTTGGGAATTTTCTTTCCCGGGCCGAGTATGAACGGAATTCGGGACTAAAATTTTGTTTTCACTTTTTCGGGCTATCTCATCCCGTTTTGGCGAGAAATAATGCCGGGAAGAGGTTTTTTAATTTTTTGAATTTTTTTACTATTATTTTTCGGAATTTTCTTTCCCGGGCCGAGTATGAATGGAATTCTGGACTAAATTTGGTTTTCACTTTTTGGCCTATCTCCTCCTGTTTTGGCGAGAAATAATGCCAGGAAGAGGTTTTATAATTTTTTGAATTTTTTTACTATTTTTTCGGAATTTTCTTTCCCGGGCCGAGTATGAACGGAATTCTGGACTAAAATTTTGTTTTCACTTTTTCGGCCTATTTCATCCCGTTTTGGCTAGAAATAATGCCGGGATGAGGTTTTATAATTTTTTCAATTTTTTTACTATTTTTTTCGAAATTTTCTTTCCCGGGCCGAGTATGAACGGAATTCGGGACTAAAATTTTGTTTTCACTTTTTCGGCCTATCTCATCCCGTTTTGGCTAGAAATAATGCCGGGATGAGGTTTTATAATTTTTTCAATTTTTTTACTATTTTTTTTCGAAATTTTCTTTCCCGGGCCGAGTATATACAGAATTCGGGACTAAAATTTTGGTTTCACCTTTTCGGCCTACCTCATCCCGTTTTGGCTAAAATAATGTTGGGAAGAGGTTTCATAATTTTTTGAATTTTTTTACTGTTTTTTTTCGAAATATTCTTTCCCGGGGCGAGTATGAACGGAATTTGGTAAAAAAAATTTTTTTCTCTTTTTCGGCCTATCACATCCCGTTTTCGCAAAAAATAATGCCCGGATGAGGTTTTATAATTTTTTGAATTTTTTTACTATTTTTTTCGGAATTTTCTTTCCCGGGCCGAGTATGTACGGAATTCGGGACTCAAATTTTAGTTTCACCTTTTCGGCCTACCTCATCTCGTTTTGGCTAAAAATAATGTTGGAAGAGGTTTCATAATTTTTTGAATTTTTTTACTGTTTTTTTCGAAATTTTCTTTCCCGGGGCGAGTATGAACGGAATTTGGGACAAAATTTTTTTTTTTCTCTTTTTCGGCCTATCTCATCCCGTTTTCGCTAAAAATAATGCCCGGATGAGGTTTTATAATTTTTTGAATTTTTTTACTATTTTTTTCGGAATTTTCTTGCCTGTGTCGAGTATGAACGGAATTCGGGACTAAAATTTTGGTTTCACTTTTTCGGCCTACCTCATCCCGTTTTGGCTAAAAATAATGTTGGGAAGAGGTTTCATAATTTTTTGAATTTTTTTACTATTTTTTTCGGAATTTTCTTGCCCGTGACGAGTATGAACGGAATTCGGGACTAAAATTTTGTTTTCACTTTTTTGGTCTATTTCATCCTGTTTTGGCTAAAAATAATGCCGAGAAGAGGTTTTATAATTTTTTGTATTTTTTTACTAATTTTTTCGGAATTTTCTTTCCCGGGCCGAGTATGAACGGAATTCGGGACTAAAATTTTGTTTTCAATTTTTCGGGCTATCTCATCCTGTTTTGGCGAGAAATAATGCCGGGAAGAGGTTTTTTAATTTTTTGAATTTTTTTACTATTATTTTTCGGAATTTTCTTTCCCGGGCCGAGTATGAACGGAATTCGGGACTAAAATTTGGTTTTCACTTTTTTGGCCTATCTCATCCTGTTTTGGCGAGAAATAATGCCGGGAAGAGGTTTTATAATTTTTTGAATTTTTTTACTATTTTTTTCGGAATTTTCTTTCCTGGGCCGAGTATGAACGGAATTCTGGACTAAAATTTTGTTTTCACTTTTTCGGCCTATTTCATCCCGTTTTGGCTAGAAATAATGCCGGGATGAGGTTTTATAATTTTTTCAATTTTTTTACTATTTTTTTCGGAATTTTCTTGCCCGTGTCGAGTATGAACGGAATTCGGGACTAAAATTTTGTTTTCACTTTTTTGGTCTATTTCATCCTGTTTTGGCTAAAAATAATGCCGGGAAGAGGTTTTATAATTTTTTCAATTTTTTTACTAACTTTTTCGAAATTTTCTTTCCCGGGCCGTGTATGAACGGAATTCGGGACTAAAATTTTGTTTTCACTTTTTCGGCCTATCTCATCCCGTTTTGGCTAGAAAGAATGCCGGGATGAGGTTTTATAATTTTTTCAATTTTTTTACTATTTTTTTCGAAATTTTCTTTCCCGGGCCGAGTATATACAGAATTCGGGACTAAAATTTTGGTTTCACCTTTTCGGCCTACCTCAACTCGTTTTGGCTAAAAATAATGTTGGGAAGAGGTTTCATAATTTTTTGAATTTTTTTACTGTTTTTTTCGAAATATTCTTTCCCGGGGCGAGTATGAACGGAATTTGGGAAAATTTTTTTTTTTTCTCTTTTTCGGCCTATCACATCCCGTTTTCGCAAAAAATAATGCCCGGATGAGGTTTTATAATTTTTTGAATTTTTTACTATTTTTTTCGGAATTTTCTTTCCAAGGCCGAGTATGAACGGAATTCGGGACTAAAATTTTGTTTTCACTTTTTCGGCCTATCTCATCCCGTTTTGGCTAGAAATAATGCCGGGAAGAGGTTTTATAATTTTTTGAATTTTTTTACTATTTTTTTCGGAATTTTCTTGCCTGTGTCGAGTATGAACGGAATTCGGGACTAAAATTTTGGTTTCACTTTTTCGGCCTACCTCATCTCGTTTTGGCTAAAAATAATGTTGGGAAGAGGTTTCATAATTTTTTGAATTTTTTTACTGTTTTTTTCGAAATTTTCTTTCCCGGGGCGAGTATGAACGGAATTTGGGACAAAATTTTTTTTTTTCTCTTTTTCGGCCTATCTCATCCCGTTTTCGCTAAAAATAATGCCCGGATGAGGTTTTATAATTTTTTGAATTTTTTTACTATTTTTTTCGGAATTTTCTTGCCTGTGTCGAGTATGAACGGAATTCGGGACTAAAATTTTGGTTTCACTTTTTCGGCCTACCTCATCCCGTTTTGGCTAAAAATAATGTTGGGAAGAGGTTTCATAATTTTTTGAATTTTTTTACTATTTTTTTCGGAATTTTCTTGCCCGTGACGAGTATGAACGGAATTCGGGACTAAAATTTTGTTTTCACTTTTTTGGTCTATTTCATCCTGTTTTGGCTAAAAATAATGCCGAGAAGAGGTTTTATAATTTTTTGTATTTTTTTACTAATTTTTTCGGAATTTTCTTTCCCGGGCCGAGTATGAACGGAATTCGGGACTAAAATTTTGTTTTCACTTTTTCGGGCTATCTCATCCTGTTTTGGCGAGAAATAATGCCGGGAAGAGGTTTTTTAATTTTTTGAATTTTTTTACTATTATTTTTCGGAATTTTCTTTCCCGGGCCGAGTATGAACGGAATTCGGGACTAAAATTTGGTTTTCACTTTTTTGGCCTATCTCATCCTGTTTTGGCGAGAAATAATGCCGGGAAGAGGTTTTATAATTTTTTGAATTTTTTTACTATTTTTTTCGGAATTTTCTTTCCCGAGCCGAGTATGAACGGAATTCTGGACTAAAATTTTGTTTTCACTTTTTCGGCCTATTTCATCCCGTTTTGGCTAGAAATAATGCCGGGATGAGGTTTTATAAATTTTTCAATTTTTTTACTATTTTTTTCGAAATTTTCTTTCCCGGGCCGAGTATGAACGGAATTCGGGACTAAAATTTTGTTTTCACTTTTTCGGCCTATCTCATCCCGTTTTGGCTAGAAATAATGCCGGGATGAGGTTTTATAATTTTTTGAATTTTTTTACTATTTTTGTCGGAATTTTTTTGCTTGTGTCGAGTATGAACGGTATTCGGGACTAAAATTTGGTTTTCATTTTTTCGGCCTATCTCATCCTGTTTTGGCGAGAAATAATGCCAGGAAGAGGTTTTATAATTTTTTGAATTTTTTTACTATTTTTTTCGGAATTTTCTTTCCCGGGCCGAGTATGAACGAAATTCTGGACTAAAATTTTGTTTTCACTTTTTCGTCCTATCTCATCCCGTTTTGGCTAGAAATAATGCCGGGATGAGGTTTTATAATTTTTTCAATTTTTTTACTATTTTAATCGAAATTTTCTTTCCCGGGCCGAGTATGTACGGAATTCGGGACTCAAATTTTGGTTTCACCTTTTCGGCCTACCTCATCTCGTTTTGGCTAAAAATAATGTTGGGAAGAGGTTTCATAATTTTTTGAATTTTTTTACTGTTTTTTTCGGAATTTTCTTTCCCGGGGCGAGTATGAACGGGGGCGAGTGTGAACGGAATTTGGTACAAAATTTTTTTTTCTCTTTTTCGGCCTATCTCATCCCGTTTTCACTAAAAATAATGCCCGGATGAGGTTTTATAATTTTTTGAATTTTTTTACAATTTTTTTCGGAATTTTCTTTCCCGGGCCGAGTATGAACGGAATTCGGGACTAAAATTTTGTTTTCACTTTTTCTGCCTATCTCATCCCGTTTTTGCTAGAAATAATGCCGGGAAGAGGTTTTATAATTTTTTGAATTTTTTTACTATTATTTTTCGGAATTTTCTTTCCCGGGCCGAGTATGAACGGAATTCGGGACTAAAATTTGGTTTTCACTTTTTTGGCCTATCTCATCCTGTTTTGGAAAGAAATAATGCCGGGAAGAGGTTTTATAATTTTTTGAATTTTTTTACTATTTTTTTCGGAATTTTCTTTCCCGGGCCGAGTATGAACGGAATTCTGGACTAAAATTTTGTTTTCACTTTTTTGGACTATTTCATCCTGTTTTGGCTAAAAATAATGCCGAGAAGAGGTTTTATAATTTTTTGTATTTTTTTACTAATTTTTTGGGAATTTTCTTTCCCGGGCCGAGTATGAACGGAATTCGGGACTAAAATTTTGTTTTCACTTTTTCGGGCTATCTCATCCCGTTTTGGCGAGAAATAATGCCGGGAAGAGGTTTTTTAATTTTTTGAATTTTTTTACTATTATTTTTCGGAATTTTCTTTCCCGGGCCGAGTATGAATGGAATTCGGGACTAAAATTTGGTTTTCACTTTTTTGGCCTATCTCCTCCTGTTTTGGCGAGAAATAATGCCGGGAAGAGGTTTTATAATTTTTTGAATTTTTTTACTATTTTTTTCGGAATTTTCTTTCCCGGGCCGAGTATGAACGGAATTCTGGACTAAAATTTTGTTTTCACTTTTTCGGCCTATTTCATCCCGTTTTGGCTAGAAATAATGCCGGGATGAGGTTTTATAATTTTTTCAATTTTTTTACTATTTTTTTCGAAATTTTCTTTCCCGGGCCGAGTATGAACGGAATTCGGGACTAAAATTTTGTTTTCACTTTTTCGGCCTATCTCATCCCGTTTTGGCTAGAAATAATGCCGGGATGAGGTTTTATAATTTTTTCAATTTTTTTACTATTTTTTTCGAAATTTTCTTTCCCGGGCCGAGTATATACAGAATTCGGGACTAAAATTTTGGTTTCACCTTTTCGGCCTACCTCATCCCGTTTTGGCTAAAAATAATGTTGGGAAGAGGTTTCATAATTTTTTGAATTTTTTTACTGTTTTTTTCGAAATATTCTTTCCCGGGGCGAGTATGAACGGAATTTGGTAAAAAAAATTTTTTTCTCTTTTTCGGCCTATCACATCCCGTTTTCGCAAAAAATAATGCCCGGATGAGGTTTTATAATTTTTTGAATTTTTTTACTATTTTTTTCGGAATTTTCTTTCCCGGGCCGAGTATGTACGGAATTCGGGACTCAAATTTTAGTTTCACCTTTTCGGCCTACCTCATCTCGTTTTGGCTAAAAATAATGTTGGGAAGAGGTTTCATAATTTTTTGAATTTTTTTACTGTTTTTTTCGAAATTTTCTTTCCCGGGGCGAGTATGAACGGAATTTGGGACAAAATTTTTTTTTTTTCTCTTTTTCGGCCTATCTCATCCCGTTTTCGCTAAAAATAATGCCCGGATGAGGTTTTATAATTTTTTGAATTTTTTTACTATTTTTTTCGGAATTTTCTTGCCTGTGTCGAGTATGAACGGAATTCGGGACTAAAATTTTGGTTTCACTTTTTCGGCCTACCTCATCCCGTTTTGGCTAAAAATAATGTTAGGAAGAGGTTTCATAATTTTTTGAATTTTTTTACTATTTTTTTCGGAATTTTCTTGCCCGTGACGAGTATGAACGGAATTCGGGACTAAAATTTTGTTTTCACTTTTTTGGTCTATTTCATCCTGTTTTGGCTAAAAATAATGCCGAGAAGAGGTTTTATAATTTTTTGTATTTTTTTACTATTTTTTTCGGAATTTTCTTTCCAAGGCCGAGTATGAACGGAATTCGGGACTAAAATTTTGTTTTCACTTTTTCGGCCTATCTCATCCCGTTTTGGCTAGAAATAATGCCGGGAAGAGGTTTTATAATTTTTTGAATTTTTTTACTATTTTTTTCGGAATTTTCTTGCCTGTGTCGAGTATGAACGGAATTCGGGACTAAAATTTTGGTTTCACTTTTTCGGCCTACCTCATCTCGTTTTGGCTAAAAATAATGTTGGGAAGAGGTTTCATAATTTTTTGAATTTTTTTACTGTTTTTTTCGAAATTTTCTTTCCCGGGGCGAGTATGAACGGAATTTGGGACAAAATTTTTTTTTTTCTCTTTTTCGGCCTATCTCATCCCGTTTTCGCTAAAAATAATGCCCGGATGAGGTTTTATAATTTTTTGAATTTTTTTACTATTTTTTTCGGAATTTTCTTGCCTGTGTCGAGTATGAACGGAATTCGGGACTAAAATTTTGGTTTCACTTTTTCGGCCTACCTCATCCCGTTTTGGCTAAAAATAATGTTGGGAAGAGGTTTCATAATTTTTTGAATTTTTTTACTATTTTTTTCGGAATTTTCTTGCCCGTGACGAGTATTAACGGAATTCGGGACTAAAATTTTGTTTTCACTTTTTTGGTCTATTTCATCCTGTTTTGGCTAAAAATAATGCCGAGAAGAGGTTTTATAATTTTTTGTATTTTTTTACTAATTTTTTCGGAATTTTCTTTCCCGGGCCGAGTATGAACGGAATTCGGGACTAAAATTTTGTTTTCACTTTTTCGGGCTATCTCATCCTGTTTTGGCGAGAAATAATGCCGGGAAGAGGTTTTTTAATTTTTTGAATTTTTTTACTATTATTTTTCGGAATTTTCTTTCCCGGGCCGAGTATGAACGGAATTCGGGACTAAAATTTGGTTTTCACTTTTTTGGCCTATCTCATCCTGTTTTGGCGAGAAATAATGCCGGGAAGAGGTTTTATAATTTTTTGAATTTTTTTACTATTTTTTTCGGAATTTTCTTTCCCGGGCCGAGTATGAACGGAATTCTGGACTAAAATTTTGTTTTCACTTTTTCGGCCTATTTCATCCCGTTTTGGCTAGAAATAATACCGGGATGAGGTTTTATAAATTTTTCAATTTTTTTACTATTTTTTTCGAAATTTTCTTTCCCGGGCCGAGTATGAACGGAATTCGGGACTAAAATTTTGTTTTCACTTTTTCGGCCTATCTCATCCCGTTTTGGCTAGAAATAATGCCGGGATGAGGTTTTATAATTTTTTGAATTTTTTTACTATTTTTGTCGGAATTTTTTTGCTTGTGTCGAGTATGAACGGTATTCGGGACTAAAATTTGGTTTTCATTTTTTCGGCCTATCTCATCCTGTTTTGGCGAGAAATAATGCCAGGAAGAGGTTTTATAATTTTTTGAATTTTTTTACTATTTTTTTCGGAATTTTCTTTCCCGGGCCGAGTATGAACGAAATTCTGGACTAAAATTTTGTTTTCACTTTTTCGTCCTATCTCATCCCGTTTTGGCTAGAAATAATGCCGGGATGAGGTTTTATAATTTTTTCAATTTTTTTACTATTTTAATCGAAATTTTCTTTCCCGGGCCGAGTATGTACGGAATTCGGGACTCAAATTTTGGTTTCACCTTTTCGGCCTACCTCATCTCGTTTTGGCTAAAAATAATGTTGGGAAGAGGTTTCATAATTTTTTGAATTTTTTTACTGTTTTTTTCGGAATTTTCTTTCCCGGGGCGAGTATGAACGGGGGCGAGTGTGAACGGAATTTGGTACAAAATTTTTTTTTTCTCTTTTTCGGCCTATCTCATCCCGTTTTCACTAAAAATAATGCCCGGATGAGGTTTTATAATTTTTTGAATTTTTTTACAATTTTTTTCGGAATTTTCTTTCCCGGGCCGAGTATGAACGGAATTCGGGACTAAAATTTTGTTTTCACTTTTTCTGCCTATCTCATCCCGTTTTTGCTAGAAATAATGCCGGGAAGAGGTTTTATAATTTTTTGAATTTTTTTACTATTATTTTTCGGAATTTTCTTTCCCGGGCCGAGTATGAACGGAATTCGGGACTAAAATTTGGTTTTCACTTTTTTGGCCTATCTCATCCTGTTTTGGCGAGAAATAATGCCGGGAAGAGGTTTTATAATTTTTTGAATTTTTTTACTATTTTTTTCGGAATTTTCTTTCCCGGGCCGAGTATGAACGGAATTCTGGACTAAAATTTTGTTTTCACTTTTTTGGACTATTTCATCCTGTTTTGGCTAAAAATAATGCCGAGAAGAGGTTTTATAATTTTTTGTATTTTTTTACTAATTTTTTGGGAATTTTCTTTCCCGGGCCGAGTATGAACGGAATTCGGGACTAAAATTTTGTTTTCACTTTTTCGGGCTATCTCATCCTGTTTTGGCGAGAAATAATGCCGGGAAGAGGTTTTTTAATTTTTCGAATTTTTTTACTATTATTTTTCGGAATTTTCTTTCCCGGGCCGAGTATGAACGGAATTCGGGACTAAAATTTGGTTTTCACTTTTTTGGCCTATCTCATCCTGTTTTGGCGAGAAATAATGCCGGGAAGAGGTTTTATAATTTTTTGAATTTTTTTACTATTTTTTTCGGAATTTTCTTTCCCGGGCCGAGTATGAACGGAATTCTGGACTAAAATTTTGTTTTCACTTTTTCGGCCTATTTCATCCCGTTTTGGCTAGAAATAATGCCGGGATGAGGTTTTATAATTTTTTCAATTTTTTTACTATTTTTTTCGAAATTTTCTTTCCCGGGCCGAGTATGAACGGAATTCGGGACTAAAATTTTGTTTTCACTTTTTCGGCCTATCTCATCCCGTTTTGGCTAGAAATAATGCCGGGATGAGGTTTTATAATTTTTTGAATTTTTTTACTATTTTTGTCGGAATTTTTTTGCTTGTGTCGAGTATGAACGGAATTCGGGACTAAAATTTGGTTTTCATTTTTTCGGCCTATCTCATCCCGTTTTTGCTAGAAATAATGCCGGGAAGAGGTTTTATAATTTTTTGAATTTTTTTACTATTATTTTTCGGAATTTTCTTTCCCGGGCCGAGTATGAACGGAATTCGGGACTAAAATTTGGTTTTCACTTTTTTGGCCTATCTCATCCTGTTTTGGCGAGAAATAATGCCGGGAAGAGGTTTTATAATTTTTTGAATTTTTTTACTATTTTTTTCGGAATTTTCTTTCCCGGGCCGAGTATGAACGGAATTCTGGACTAAAATTTTGTTTTCACTTTTTTGGACTATTTCATCCTGTTTTGGCTAAAAATAATGCCGAGAAGAGGTTTTATAATTTTTTGTATTTTTTTACTAATTTTTTGGGAATTTTCTTTCCCGGGCCGAGTATGAACGGAATTCGGGACTAAAATTTTGTTTTCACTTTTTCGGGCTATCTCATCCCGTTTTGGCGAGAAACAATGCCGGGAAGAGGTTTTTTAATTTTTTGAATTTTTTTACTATTTTTTCGGAATTTTCTTTCCCGGGCCGAGTATGAACGGAATTCTGGACTAAAATTTTGTTTTCACTTTTTCGGCTATTTCATCCCGTTTTGGCTAGAAATAATGCCGGGATGAGGTTTTATAATTTTTTCAATTTTTTTACTATTTTTTTCGAAATTTTCTTCCCGGGCCGAGTATGAACGGAATTCGGGACTAAAATTTTGTTTTCACTTTTTCGCCCTATCTCATCCCGTTTTGGCTAGAAATAATGCCGGGATGAGGTTTTATAATTTTTTCAATTTTTTTACTATTTTTTTCGAAATTTTCTTTCCCGGGCCGAGTATATACAGAATTCGGGACTAAAATTTTGGTTTCACCTTTTCGGCCTACCTCATCCCGTTTTGGCTAAAAATAATGTTGGGAAGAGGTATCATAATTTTTTGAATTTTTTTACTGTTTTTTTCGAAATATTCTTTCCCGGGGCGAGTATGAACGGAATTTGGGAAAAAAATTTTTTTTCTCTTTTTCGGCCTATCACATCCCGTTTTCGCAAAAAATAATGCCCGGATGAGGTTTTATAATTTTTTGAATTTTTTTACTATTTTTTTCGGAATTTTCTTTCCCGGGCCGAGTATGTACGGAATTCGGGACTCAAATTTTGGTTTCACCTTTTCGGCCTACCTCATCTCGTTTTGGCTAAAAATAATGTTGGGAAGAGGTTTCATAATTTTTTTGAATTTTTTTACTGTTTTTTTCGGAATTTTCTTTCCCGGGGCGAGTATGAACGGGGGCGAGTATGAACGGAATTTGGTACAAAATTTTTTTTTTCTCTTTTTCGGCCAATCTCATCCCGTTTTCACTAAAAAGAATGCCCGGATGAGGTTTTATAATTTTTTGAATTTTTTTACAATTTTTTTCGGAATTTTCTTTCCCGGGCCGAGTATGAACGGAATTCGGGACTAAAATTTTGTTTTCACTTTTTCTGCCTATCTCATCCCGTTTTTGCTAGAAATAATGCCGGGAAGAGGTTTTATAATTTTTTGAATTTTTTTACTATTTTTTTCGGAATTTTCTTGCCTATGTCGAGTATGAACGGAATTCGGGACTAAAATTTGGTTTTCACTTTTTTGGCCTATCTCATCCTGTTTTGGCGAGAAATAATGCCGGGAAGAGGTTTTATAATTTTTTGAATTTTTTTACTATTATTTTTCGGAATTTTCTTTCCCGGGCCGAGTATGAACGGAATTCGGGACTGAAATTTGGTTTTCACTTTTTTGGCCTATCTCATCCTGTTTTGGCGAGAAATAATGCCGGGAAGAGGTTTTATAATTTTTTGAATTTTTTTACTATTTTTTTCGGAATTTTCTTTCCCGGGCCGAGTATGAACGGAATTCTGGACTAAAATTTTGTTTTCACTTTTTTGGACTATTTCATCCTGTTTTGGCTAAAAATAATGCCGAGAAGAGGTTTTATAATTTTTTGTATTTTTTTACTAATTTTTTGGGAATTTTCTTTCCCGGGCCGAGTATGAACGGAATTCGGGACTAAAATTTTGTTTTCACTTTTTCGGGCTATCTCATCCCGTTTTGGCGAGAAATAATGCCGGGAAGAGGTTTTTTAATTTTTTGAATTTTTTTACTATTATTTTTCGGAATTTTCTTTCCCGGGCCGAGTATGAACGGAATTCGGGACTAAAATTTGGTTTTCACTTTTTTGGCCTATCTCATCCTGTTTTGGCGAGAAATAATGCCGGGAAGAGGTTTTATAATTTTTTGAATTTTTTTACTATTTTTTCGGAATTTTCTTTCCCGGGCCGAGTATGAACGGAATTCTGGACTAAAATTTTGTTTTCACTTTTTCGGCCTATTTCATGCCGTTTTGGCTAGAAATAATGCCGGGATGAGGTTTTATAATTTTTTCAATTTTTTTACTATTTTTTTCGAAATTTTCTTTCCCGGGCCGAGTATGAACGGAATTCGGGACTAAAATTTTGTTTTCACTTTTTCGGCCTATCTCATCCCGTTTTGGCTAGAAATAATGCCGGGATGAGGTTTTATAATTTTTTCAATTTTTTTACTATTTTTTTCGAAATTTTCTTTCCCGGGCCGAGTATATACAGAATTCGGGACTAAAATTTTGGTTTCACCTTTTCGGCCTACCTCATCCCGTTTTGGCTAAAAATAATGTTGGGAAGAGGTTTCATAATTTTTTGAATTTTTTTACTGTTTTTTTCGAAATATTCTTTCCCGGGGCGAGTATGAACGGAATTTGGGAAAAAAAATTTTTTTCTCTTTTTCGGCCTATCACATCCCGTTTTCGCAAAAAATAATGCCCGGATGAGGTTTTATAATTTTTTGAATTTTTTTACTATTTTTTTCGGAATTTTCTTTCCCGGGCCGAGTATGTACGGAATTCGGGACTCAAATTTTGGTTTCACCTTTTCGGCCTACCTCATCTCGTTTTGGCTAAAAATAATGTTGGGAAGAGGTTTCATAATTTTTTTGAATTTTTTTACTGTTTTTTTCGGAATTTTCTTTCCCGGTGCGAGTATGAACGGGGGCGAGTATGAACGGAATTTGGTACAAAATTTTTTTTTTCTCTTTTTCGGCCAATCTCATCCCGTTTTCACTAAAAAGAATGCCCGGATGAGGTTTTATAATTTTTTGAATTTTTTTACAATTTTTTTCGGAATTTTCTTTCCCGGGCCGAGTATGAACGGAATTCGGGACTAAAATTTTGTTTTCACTTTTTCTGCCTATCTCATCCCGTTTTTGTTAGAAATAATGCCGCGAAGAGGTTTTATAATTTTTTGAATTTTTTTACTATTTTTTTCGGAATTTTCTTGCCTATGTCGAGTATGAACGGATTTCGGGACTAAAATTTTGGTTTCACTTTTTCGGCCTACCTCATCCTGTTTTGGCTAAAAATAATGTTGGGAAGAGGTTTCATAATTTTTTGAATTTTTTTACTATTTTTTTTGGAATTTTCTTGCCCGTGTCGAGTATGAACGGAATTCGGGACTAAAATTTTGTTTTCACTTTTTTGGTCTATCTCATCCTGTTTTGTCTAAAAATAATGCCGGGAAGAGGTTTTATAATTTTTTGAATTTTTTTACTAATTTTTTCGGAATTTTCTTTCCTGGGCCGAGTATGAACGGAATTCGGGACTAAAATTTTGTTTTCACTTTTTCGGGCTATCTCATCCTGTTTTGGCGAGAAATAATCCCGGGAAGAGGTTTTATAATTTTTTGAATTTTTTTACTATTTTTTTTCGGAATTTTCTTTCCCGGGGCGAGTATGAACGGAATTCTGGACTAAAATTTTGTTTTCACTTTTTCAGCCTATCTCATCCCCTTTTCGCTAAAAATAATGCCGGGAAGAGGTTTTATAATTTTTTGAATTTTTTTACAATTTTTTTTTTAATTTTCTTTTCCGGGTCGAGTATGAACGGAATTCGGGACTAAAATTTTGTTGTCATTTTTTAGGCCTATCTCATCCCGTTTTCGCTAAAAATAATGCCGGGAAGAGGTTTTATAATTTTTTGAATTTTTTTACTAATTTTTTCGGAAATTTCTTTCCCCGGCAGAGTATGAACGCAATTCGGGACTAAAATTTTCTTTTCACTTTTTCGGCCTATCCCATCCCGTTTTCGCTAAAAT
The DNA here is from genome assembly GCA_029955605.1 of Quercus engelmannii. Lineage (NCBI taxonomy): Eukaryota > Viridiplantae > Streptophyta > Magnoliopsida > Fagales > Fagaceae > Quercus > Quercus engelmannii. Next base: position 80,065 of record JARPSG010000094.1, read on the forward strand.
AATGCTTGGATGAGGTTTTACAATTTTTTGAATTTTTTTACTATTTTTTTCGGAATTTTATGCCTGTGTCGAGTATGAACGGAATTCGGGACTAAAATTTGGTTTTCACTTTTTTGGTCTATCTCATCCCGTTCTGGCTATGAATAATGCCGGGAAGAGGTTTTATAATATTTTGAATTTTTTTACTATTTTTGTCGGAATTTTTTTGCTTGTGTCGAGTATGAACGGAATTCGGGACTAAAATTTGGTTTTCACTTTTTTGGCCTATCTCATCCTGTTTTGGCGAGAAATAATGCCGGGAAGAGGTTTTATAATTTTTTGAATTTTTTTACTATTTTTTTCGGAATTTTCTTTCCCGGGCCGAGTATGAACGGAATTCTGGACTAAAATTTTGTTTTCACTTTTTCAGCCTATCTCATCCCCTTTTCGCTAAAAATAATGCCGGGAAGAGGTTTTATAATTTTTTGAATTTTTTTACAATTTTTTTTTTAATTTTCTTTTCCGGGTCGAGTATGAACGGAATTCGGGACTAAAATTTTGTTGTCATTTTTTAGGCCTATCTCATCCCGTTTTCGCTAAAAATAATGCCGGGAAGAGGTTTTATAATTTTTTGAATTTTTTTACTAATTTTTTCGGAAATATCTTTCCCCGGCAGAGTATGAACGCAATTCGGGACTAAAATTTTCTTTTCACTTTTTCGGCCTATCCCATCCCGTTTTCGCTAAAATAATGCTTGGATGAGGTTTTACAATTTTTTGAATTTTTTTACTATTTTTTTCGGAATTTTATGCCTGTGTCGAGTATGAACGGAATTCGGGACTAAAATTTGGTTTTCACTTTTTTGGTCTATCTCATCCCGTTCTGGCTATGAATAATGCCGGGAAGAGGTTTTATAATATTTTGAATTTTTTTACTATTTTTGTCGGAATTTTTTTGCTTGTGTCGAGTATGAACGGAATTCGGGACTAAAATTTGGTTTTCACTTTTTTGGCCTATCTCATCCTGTTTTGGCGAGAAATAATGCCGGGAAGAGGTTTTATAATTTTTTGAATTTTTTTACTATTTTTTTCGGAATTTTCTTTCCCGGGCCGAGTATGAACGGAATTCTGGACTAAAATTTTGTTTTCACTTTTTCGGCCTATTTCATCCCGTTTTGGCTAGGAATAATGCCGGGATGAGGTTTTATAATTTTTTCAATTTTTTTACTATTTTTTTCGAAATTTTCTTTCCCGGGCCGAGTATGAACGGAATTCGGGACTAAAATTTTGTTTTCACTTTTTCGGCCTATCTCATCCCGTTTTGGCTAGAAATAATGCCGGGATGAGGTTTTATAATTTTTTCAATTTTTTTACTATTTTTTTCGAAATTTTCTTTCCCGGGCCGAGTATATACAGAATTCGGGACTAAAATTTTGGTTTCACCTTTTCGGCCTACCTCATCCCGTTTTGGCTAAAAAAAATGTTGGGAAGAGGTTTCATAATTTTTTGAATTTTTTTACTGTTTTTTTCGAAATATTCTTTCCCGGGGCGAGTATGAACGGAATTTGGGAAAAAAATTTTTTTTCTCTTTTTCGGCCTATCACATCCCGTTTTTGCAAAAAATAATGCCCGGATGAGGTTTTATAATTTTTTGAATTTTTTTACTATTTTTTTCGGAATTTTCTTTCCCGGGCCGAGTATGAACGGAATTCGGGACTAAAATTTTGTTTTCACTTTTTCGGCCTATCTCATCCCGTTTTGGCTAGAAATAATGCCGGGAAGAGGTTTTATAATTTTTTGAATTTTTTTACTATTTTTTTCGGAATTTTCTTGCCTGTGTCGAGTATGAACGGAATTCGGGACTAAAATTTTGGTTCCACTTTTTCGGCCTACCTCATCCCGTTTTGGCTAAAAATAATATTGGGAAGAGGTTTCATAATTTTTTGAATTTTTTTACTATTTTTTTCGAAATTTTCTTGCCCGTGTCGAGTATGAACGGAATTCGGGACTAAAATTTTGTTTTCACTTTTTTGGTCTATTTCATCCTGTTTTGGCTAAAAATAATGCCGGGAAGAGGTTTTATAATTTTTTCAATTTTTTTACTAACTTTTTCGAAATTTTCTTTCCCGGGCCGTGTATGAACGGAATTCGGGACTAAAATTTTGTTTTCACTTTTTCGGCCTATCTCATCCCGTTTTGGCTAGAAATAATGCCGGGATGAGGTTTTATCATTTTTTCAATTTTTTTACTATTTTTTTCGAAATTTTCTTTCCCGGGCCGAGTATATACAGAATTCGGGACTAAAATTTTGGTTTCACCTTTTCGGCCTACCTCATCTCGTTTTGGCTAAAAATAATGTTGGGAAGAGGTTTCATAATTTTTTGAATTTTTTTACTGTTTTTTTCGAAATATTCTTTCTCGGGGCGAGTATGAACGGAATTTGGGAAAAATTTTTTTTTTCTCTTTTTCGGCCTATCACATCCCGTTTTCGCAAAAAATAATGCCCGGATGAGGTTTTATAATTTTTTGAATTTTTTTACTATTTTTTTCGGAATTTTCTTTCCCGGGCCGAGTATGAACGGAATTCGGGACTAAAATTTTGTTTTCACTTTTTCGGCCTATCTCATCCCGTTTTGGCTAGAAATAATGCCGGGAAGAGGTTTTATAATTTTTTGAATTTTTTTACTACTTTTTTCGGAATTTTCTTGCCTGTGTCGAGTATGAACGGAATTCGGGACTAAAATTTTGGTTCCACTTTTTCGGCCTACCTCATCCCGTTTTGGCTAAAAATAATATTGGGAAGAGGTTTCATAATTTTTTGAATTTTTTTACTATTTTTTTCGGAATTTTCGTGCCCGTGTCGAGTATGAACGGAATTCGGGACTAAAATTTTGTTTTCACTTTTTTGGTCTATTTCATCCTGTTTTGGCTAAAAATAATGCCGGGAAGAGGTTTTATAATTTTTTCAATTTTTTTACTAACTTTTTCGAAATTTTCTTTCCCGGGCCGTGTATGAACGGAATTCGGGACTAAAATTTTGTTTTCACTTTTTCGGCCTATCTCATCCCGTTTTGGCTAGAAATAATGCCGGGAAGAGGTTTTATAATTTTTTCAATTTTTTTACTATTTTTTTCGAAATTTTCTTTCCCGGGCCGAGTATATACAGAATTCGGGACTAAAATTTTGGTTTCACCTTTTCGGCCTACCTCATCTCGTTTTGGCTAAAAATAATGTTGGGAAGAGGTTTCATAATTTTTTGAATTTTTTTACTGTTTTTTTCGAAATATTCTTTCCCGGGGCGAGTATGAACGGAATTTGGGAAAATTTTTTTTTTCTCTTTTTCGGCCTATCACATCCCGTTTTCGCAAAAAATAATGCCCGGATGAGGTTTTATAATTTTTTGAATTTTTTTACTATTTTTTTCGGAATTTTCTTTCCAAGGCAGAGTATGAACGGAATTCGGGACTAAAATTTTGTTTTCACTTTTTCGGCCTATCTCATCCCGTTTTGGCTAGAAATAATGCCGGGAAGAGGTTTTATAATTTTTTGAATTTTTTACTATTTTTTTCGGAATTTTCTTGCCTGTGTCGAGTATGAACGAAATTCGGGACTAAAATTTTGGTTTCACTTTTTCGGCCTACCTCATCTCGTTTTGGCTAAAAATAATGTTGGGAAGAGGTTTCATAATTTTTTGAATTTTTTTACTGTTTTTTTCGAAATTTTCTTTCCCGGGGCGAGTATGAACGGAATTTGGGACAAAATTTTTTTTTTTCTCTTTTTCGGCCTATCTCATCCCGTTTTCGCTAAAAATAATGCCCGGATGAGGTTTTATAATTTTTTGAATTTTTTTACTATTTTTTTCGGAATTTTCTTGCCTGTGTCGAGTATGAACGGAATTCGGGACTAAAATTTTGATTTCACTTTTTCGGCCTACCTCATCCCGTTTTGGCTAAAAATAATGTTGGGAAGAGGTTTCATAATTTTTTGAATTTTTTTACTATTTTTTTCGGAATTTTCTTGCCCGTGACGAGTATGAACGGAATTCGGGACTAAAATTTTGTTTTCACTTTTTTGGTCTATTTCATCCTGTTTTGGCTAAAAATAATGCCGAGAAGATGTTTTATAATTTTTTGTATTTTTTTACTAATTTTTTCGGAATTTTCTTTCCCGAGCCGAGTATGAACGGAATTCGGGACTAAAATTTTGTTTTCACTTTTTCGGGCTATCTCATCCTGTTTTGGCGAGAAATAATGCCGGGAAGAGGTTTTTTAATTTTTTGAATTTTTTTACTATTATTTTCCGGAATTTTCTTTCCCGGGCCGAGTATGAACGGAATTCGGGACTAAAATTTGGTTTTCACTTTTTTGGCCTATCTCATCCTGTTTTGGCGAGAAATAATGCCGGGAAGAGGTTTTATAATTTTTTGAATTTTTTTACTATTTTTTTCGAAATTTTCTTTCCCGGGCCGAGTATGAACGGAATTCGGGACTAAAATTTTGTTTTCACTTTTTCGGCCTATCTCATCCCGTTTTGGCTAGAAATAATGCCGGGAAGAGGTTTTATAATTTTTTGAATTTTTTTACTATTTTTTTCGGAATTTTCTTGCCTGTGTCGAGTATGAACGGAATTCGGGACTAAAATTTTGGTTTCACTTTTTCGGCCTACCTCATCTCGTTTTGGCTAAAAATAATGTTGGGAAGAGGTTTCATAATTTTTTGAATTTTTTTACTGTTTTTTTCGAAATTTTCTTTCCCGGGGCGAGTATGAACGGAATTTGGGACAAAATTTTTTTTTTTCTCTTTTTCGGCCTATCTCATCCCGTTTTCGCTAAAAATAATGCCCGGATGAGGTTTTATAATTTTTTGAATTTTTTTACTATTTTTTTCGGAATTTTCTTGCCTGTGTCGAGTATGAACGGAATTCGGGACTAAAATTTTGGTTTCACTTTTTCGGCCTACCTCATCCCGTTTTGGCTAAAAATAATGTTGGGAAGAGGTTTCATAATTTTTTGAATTTTTTTATTATTTTTTTCGGAATTTTCTTGCCCGTGACGAGTATGAACGGAATTCGGGACTAAAATTTTGTTTTCACTTTTTTGGTCTATTTCATCCTGTTTTGGCTAAAAATAATGCCGAGAAGAGGTTTTATAATTTTTTGTATTTTTTTACTAATTTTTTCGGAATTTTCTTTCCCGGGCCGAGTATGAACGGAATTCGGGACTAAAATTTTGTTTTCACTTTTGCGGGCTATCTCATCCTGTTTTGGCGAGAAATAATGCCGGGAAGAGGTTTTTTAATTTTTTGAATTTTTTTACTATTATTTTTCGGAATTTTCTTTCCCGGGCCGAGTATGAACGGAATTCGGGACTAAAATTTGGTTTTCACTTTTTTGGCCTATCACATCCCGTTTTCGCAAAAAATAATGCCCGGATGAGGTTTTATAATTCTTTGAATTTTTTTACTATTTTTTTCGGAATTTTCTTTCCCGGGCCGAGTATGAACGGAATTCGGGACTAAAATTTTGTTTTCACTTTTTCGGCCTATCTCATCCCGTTTTGGCTAGAAATAATGCCGGGAAGAGGTTTTATAATTTTTTAAATTTTTTTACTATTTTTTTCGGAATTTTCTTGCCTGTGTCGAGTATGAACGGAATTCGGGACTAAAATTTTGGTTCCACTTTTTCGGCCTACCTCATCCCGTTTTGGCTAAAAATAATATTGGGAAGAGGTTTCATAATTTTTTGAATTTTTTTACTATTTTTTTCGGAATTTTCTTGCCCGTGTCGAGTATGAACGGAATTCGGGACTAAAATTTTGTTTTCACTTTTTTGGTCTATTTCATCCTGTTTTGGCTAAAAATAATGCCGGGAAGAGGTTTTATAATTTTTTCAATTTTTTTACTAACTTTTTCGAAATTTTCTTTCCCGGGCCGTGTATGAACGGAATTCGGGACTAAAATTTTGTTTTCACTTTTTCGGCCTATCTCATCCCGTTTTGGCTAGAAATAATGCCGGGATGAGGTTTTATAATTTTTTCAATTTTTTTACTATTTTTTTCGAAATTTTCTTTCCCGGGCCGAGTATATACAGAATTCGGGACTAAAATTTTGGTTTCACCTTTTCGGCCTACCTCATCTCGTTTTGGCTAAAAATAATGTTGGGAAGAGGTTTCATAATTTTTTGAATTTTTTTACTGTTTTTTTCGAAATATTCTTTCTCGGGGCGAGTATGAACGGAATTTGGGAAAAAAAATTTTTTTCTCTTTTTCGGCCTATCGCATCCCGTTTTCGCAAAAAATAATGCCCGGATGAGGTTTTATAATTTTTTGAATTTTTTTACTATTTTTTTCGGAATTTTCTTTCCTGGGCCGAGTATGAACGGAATTCGGGACTAAAATTTTGTTTTCACTTTTTCGGCCTATCTCATCCCGTTTTGGCTAGAAATAATGCCGGGAAGAGGTTTTATAATTTTTTGAATTTTTTTACTACTTTTTTCGGAATTTTCTTGCCTGTGTCGAGTATGAACGGAATTCGGGACTAAAATTTTGGTTCCACTTTTTCGGCCTACCTCATCCCGTTTTGGCTAAAAATAATATTGGGAAGAGGTTTTATAATTTTTTGAATTTTTTTACTATTTTTTTCGGAATTTTCGTGCCCGTGTCGAGTTTGAACGGAATTCGGGACTAAAATTTTGTTTTCACTTTTTTGGTCTATTTCATCCTGTTTTGGCTAAAAATAATGCCGGGAAGAGGTTTTATAATTTTTTCAATTTTTTTACTAACTTTTTCGAAATTTTCTTTCCCGGGCCGTGCATGAACGGAATTCGGGACTAAAATTTTGTTTTCACTTTTTCGGCCTATCTCATCCCGTTTTGGCTAGAAATAATGCCGGGATGAGGTTTTATAATTTTTTCAATTTTTTTACTATTTTTTTCGAAATTTTCTTTCCCGGGCCGAGTATATACAGAATTCGGGACTAAAATTTTGGTTTCACCTTTTCGGCCTACCTCATCTCGTTTTGGCTAAAAATAATGTTGGGAAGAGGTTTCATAATTTTTTGAATTTTTTTACTGTTTTTTTCGAAATATTCTTTCCCGGGGCGAGTATGAACGGAATTTGGGAAAAAATTTTTTTTTTCTCTTTTTCGGCCTATCACATCCCGTTTTCGCAAAAAATAATGCCCGGATGAGGTTTTATAATTTTTTGAATTTTTTTACTATTTTTTTCGGAATTTTCTTTCCAAGGCCGAGTATGAACGGAATTCGGGACTAAAATTTTGTTTTCACTTTTTCGGCCTATCTCATCCCGTTTTGGCTAGAAATAATGCCGGGAAGAGGTTTTATAATTTTTTGAATTTTTTTACTATTTTTTTCGGAATTTTCTTGCCTGTGTCGAGTATGAACGAAATTCGGGACTAAAATTTTGGTTTCACTTTTTCGGCCTACCTCATCTCGTTTTGGCTAAAAATAATGTTGGGAAGAGGTTTCATAATTTTTTGAATTTTTTTACTGTTTTTTTCGAAATTTTCTTTCCCGGGGCGAGTATGAACGGAATTTGGGACAAAATTTTTTTTTTTCTCTTTTTCGGCCTATCTCATCCCGTTTTCGCTAAAAATAATGCCCGGATGAGGTTTTATAATTTTTTGAATTTTTTTACTATTTTTTTCGGAATTTTCTTGCCTGTGTCGAGTATGAACGGAATTCGGGACTAAAATTTTGATTTCACTTTTTCGGCCTACCTCATCCCGTTTTGGCTAAAAATAATGTTGGGAAGAGGTTTCATAATTTTTTGAATTTTTTTACTATTTTTTTCGGAATTTTCTTGCCCGTGACGAGTATGAACGGAATTCGGGACTAAAATTTTGTTTTCACTTTTTTGGTCTATTTCATCCTGTTTTGGCTAAAAATAATGCCGAGAAGATTTTTTATAATTTTTTGTATTTTTTTACTAATTTTTTCGGAATTTTCTTTCCCGAGCCGAGTATGAACGGAATTCGGGACTAAATTTTTGTTTTCACTTTTTCGGGCTATCTCATCCTGTTTTGGCGAGAAATAATGCCGGGAAGAGGTTTTTTAATTTTTTGAATTTTTTTACTATTATTTTTCGGAATTTTCTTTCCCGGGCCGAGTATGAACGGAATTCGGGACTAAAATTTGGTTTTCACTTTTTTGGCCTATCTCATCCTGTTTTGGCGAGAAATAATGCCGGGAAGAGGTTTTATAATTTTTTGAATTTTTTTACTATTTTTTTCGAAATTTTCTTTCCCGGGCCGAGTATGAACGGAATTCGGGTCTAAAATTTTGTTTTCACTTTTTCGGCCTATCTCATCCCGTTTTGGCTAAAAATAATATTGGGAAGAGGTTTCATAATTTTTTGAATTTTTTTACTATTTTTTTCGGAATTTTCTTGCCCGTGTCGAGTATGAACGGAATTCGGGACTAAAATTTTGTTTTCACTTTTTTGGTCTATTTCATCCTGTTTTGGCTAAAAATAATGCCGGGAAGAGGTTTTATAATTTTTTCAATTTTTTTACTAACTTTTTCGAAATTTTCTTTCCCGGGCCGTGTATGAACGGAATTCGGGACTAAAATTTTGTTTTCACTTTTTCGGCCAATCTCATCCCGTTTTGGCTAGAAATAATGCCGGGATGAGGTTTTATAATTTTTTCAATTTTTTTACTATTTTTTTCGAAATTTTCTTTCCCGGGCCGAGTATATACAGAATTCGGGACTAAAATTTTGGTTTCACCTTTTCGGCCTACCTCATCTCGTTTTGGCTAAAAATAATGTTGGGAAGAGGTTTCATAATTTTTTGAATTTTTTTACTGTTTTTTTCGAAATATTCTTTCTCGGGGCGAGTATGAACGGAATTTGGGAAAAAAATTTTTTTTCTCTTTTTCGGCCTATCACATCCCGTTTTCGCAAAAAATAATGCCCGGATGAGGTTTTATAATTTTTTGAATTTTTTTACTATTTTTTCGGAATTTTCTTTCCCGGGCCGAGTATGAACGGAATTCGGGACAAAAATTTTGTTTTCACTTTTTCGGCCTATCTCATCCCGTTTTGGCTAGAAATAATGCTGGGAAGAGGTTTTATAATTTTTTGAATTTTTTTACTACTTTTTTCGGAATTTTCTTGCCTGTGTCGAGTATGAACGGAATTCGGGACTAAAATTTTGGTTCCACTTTTTCGGCCTACCTCATCCCGTTTTTGGCTAAAAATAATATTGGGAAGAGGTTTCATAATTTTTTGAATTTTTTTACTATTTTTTTCGGAATTTTCGTGCCCGTGTCGAGTATGAACGGAATTCGGGACTAAAATTTTGTTTTCACTTTTTTGGTCTATTTCATCCTGTTTTGGCTAAAAATAATGCCGGGAAGAGGTTTTATAATTTTTTCAATTTTTTTACTAACTTTTTCGAAATTTTCTTTCCCGGGCCGTGTATGAACGGAATTCGGGACTAAAATTTTGTTTTCACTTTTTCGGCCTATCTCATCCCGTTTTGGCTAGAAATAATGCCGGGAAGAGGTTTTATAATTTTTTCAATTTTTTTACTATTTTTTTCGAAATTTTCTTTCCCGGGCCGAGTATATACAGAATTCGGGACTAAAATTTTGGTTTCACCTTTTCGGCCTACCTCATCTCGTTTTGGCTAAAAATAATGTTGGGAAGAGGTTTCATAATTTTTTGAATTTTTTTACTGTTTTTTTCGAAATATTCTTTCCCGGGGCGAGTATGAACGGAATTTGGGAAAATTTTTTTTTTCTCTTTTTCGGCCTATCACATCCCGTTTTCGCAAAAAATAATGCCCGGATGAGGTTTTATAATTTTTTGAATTTTTTTACTATTTTTTTCGGAATTTTCTTTCCAAGGCCGAGTATGAACGGAATTCGGGACTAAAATTTTGTTTTCACTTTTTCGGCCTATCTCATCCCGTTTTGGCTAGAAATAATGCCGGGAAGAGGTTTTATAATTTTTTGAATTTTTTACTATTTTTTTCGGAATTTTCTTGCCTGTGTCGAGTATGAACGAAATTCGGGACTAAAATTTTGGTTTCACTTTTTCGGCCTACCTCATCTCGTTTTGGCTAAAAATAATGTTGGGAAGAGGTTTCATAATTTTTTGAATTTTTTTACTGTTTTTTTCGAAATTTTCTTTCCCGGGGCGAGTATGAACGGAATTTGGGACAAAATTTTTTTTTTTCTCTTTTTCGGCCTATCTCATCCCGTTTTCGCTAAAAATAATGCCCGGATGAGGTTTTATAATTTTTTGAATTTTTTTACTATTTTTTTCGGAATTTTCTTGCCTGTGTCGAGTATGAACGGAATTCGGGACTAAAATTTTGATTTCACTTTTTCGGCCTACCTCATCCCGTTTTGGCTAAAAATAATGTTGGGAAGAGGTTTCATAATTTTTTGAATTTTTTTACTATTTTTTTCGGAATTTTCTTGCCCGTGACGAGTATGAACGGAATTCGGGACTAAAATTTTGTTTTCACTTTTTTGGTCTATTTCATCCTGTTTTGGCTAAAAATAATGCCGAGAAGATGTTTTATAATTTTTTGTATTTTTTTACTAATTTTTTCGGAATTTTCTTTCCCGAGGCCGAGTATGAACGGAATTCGGGGACTAAAATTTTGTTTTCACTTTTTCGGGCTATCTCATCCTGTTTTGGCGAGAAATAATGCCGGGAAGAGGTTTTTTAATTTTTTGAATTTTTTTACTATTATTTTTCGGAATTTTCTTTCCCGGGCCGAGTATGAACGGAATTCGGGACTAAAATTTGGTTTTCACTTTTTTGGCCTATCTCATCCTGTTTTGGCGAGAAATAATGCCGGGAAGAGGTTTTATAATTTTTTGAATTTTTTTTACTATTTTTTTCGAAATTTTCTTTCCCGGGCCGAGTATGAACGGAATTCGGGACTAAAATTTTGTTTTCACTTTTTCGGCCTATCTCATCCCGTTTTGGCTAGAAATAATGCCGGGAAGAGGTTTTATAATTTTTTGAATTTTTTTACTATTTTTTTCGGAATTTTCTTGCCTGTGTCGAGTATGAACGGAATTCGGGACTAAAATTTTGGTTTCACTTTTTCGGCCTACCTCATCTCGTTTTGGCTAAAAATAATGTTGGGAAGAGGTTTCATAATTTTTTGAATTTTTTTACTGTTTTTTTCGAAATTTTCTTTCCCGGGGCGAGTATGAACGGAATTTGGGACAAAATTTTTTTTTTTCTCTTTTTCGGCCTATCTCATCCCGTTTTCGCTAAAAAATAATGCCCGGATGAGGTTTTATAATTTTTTGAATTTTTTTACTATTTTTTTCGGAATTTTCTTGCCTGTGTCGAGTATGAACGGAATTCGGGACTAAAATTTTGGTTTCACTTTTTCGGCCTACCTCATCCCGTTTTGGCTAAAAATAATGTTGGGAAGAGGTTTCATAATTTTTGAATTTTTTTATTATTTTTTTCGGAATTTTCTTGCCCGTGACGAGTATGAACGGAATTCGGGACTAAAATTTTGTTTTCACTTTTTTGGTCTATTTCATCCTGTTTTGGCTAAAAATAATGCCGAGAAGAGGTTTTATAATTTTTTGTATTTTTTTACTAATTTTTTCGGAATTTTCTTTCCCGGGCCGAGTATGAACGGAATTCGGGACTAAAATTTTGTTTTCACTTTTGCGGGCTATCTCATCCTGTTTTGGCGAGAAATAATGCCGGGAAGAGGTTTTTTAATTTTTTGAATTTTTTTACTATTATTTTTCGGAATTTTCTTTCCCGGGCCGAGTATGAACGGAATTCGGGACTAAAATTTGGTTTTCACTTTTTTGGCCTATCACATCCCGTTTTCGCAAAAAATAATGCCCGGATGAGGTTTTATAATTCTTTGAATTTTTTTACTATTTTTTTCGGAATTTTCTTTCCCGGGGCCGAGTATGAACGGAATTCGGGACTAAAATTTTGTTTTCACTTTTTCGGCCTATCTCATCCCGTTTTGGCTAGAAATAATGCCGGGAAGAGGTTTTATAATTTTTTAAATTTTTTTACTATTTTTTTCGGAATTTTCTTGCCTGTGTCGAGTATGAACGGAATTCGGGACTAAAATTTTGGTTCCACTTTTTCGGCCTACCTCATCCCGTTTTGGCTAAAAATAATATTGGGAAGAGGTTTCATAATTTTTTGAATTTTTTTACTATTTTTTTCGGAATTTTCTTGCCCGTGTCGAGTATGAACGGAATTCGGGACTAAAATTTTGTTTTCACTTTTTTGGTCTATTTCATCCTGTTTTGGCTAAAAATAATGCCGGGAAGAGGTTTTATAATTTTTTCAATTTTTTTACTAACTTTTTCGAAATTTTCTTTCCCGGGCCGTGTATGAACGGAATTCGGGACTAAAATTTTGTTTTCACTTTTTCGGCCTATCTCATCCCGTTTTGGCTAGAAATAATGCCGGGATGAGGTTTTATAATTTTTTCAATTTTTTTACTATTTTTTTCGAAATTTTCTTTCCCGGGCCGAGTATATACAGAATTCGGGACTAAAATTTTGGTTTCACCTTTTCGGCCTACCTCATCTCGTTTTGGCTAAAAATAATGTTGGGAAGAGGTTTCATAATTTTTTGAATTTTTTTACTGTTTTTTTCGAAATATTCTTTCTCTGGGCGAGTATGAACGGAATTTGGGAAAAAAAATTTTTTTCTCTTTTTCGGCCTATCGCATCCCGTTTTCGCAAAAAATAATGCCCGGATGAGGTTTTATAATTTTTTGAATTTTTTTACTATTTTTTTCGGAATTTTCTTTCCTGGGCCGAGTATGAACGGAATTCGGGACTAAAATTTTGTTTTCACTTTTTCGGCCTATCTCATCCCGTTTTGGCTAGAAATAATGCCGGGAAGAGGTTTTATAATTTTTTGAATTTTTTTACTACTTTTTTCGGAATTTTCTTGCCTGTGTCGAGTATGAACGGAATTCGGGACTAAAATTTTGGTTCCACTTTTTCGGCCTACCTCATCCCGTTTTGGCTAAAAATAATATTGGGAAGAGGTTTTATAATTTTTTGAATTTTTTTACTATTTTTTTCGGAATTTTCGTGCCCGTGTCGAGTTTGAACGGAATTCGGGACTAAAATTTTGTTTTCACTTTTTTGGTCTATTTCATCCTGTTTTGGCTAAAAATAATGCCGGGAAGAGGTTTTATAATTTTTTCAATTTTTTTACTAACTTTTTCGAAATTTTCTTTCCCGGGCCGTGCATGAACGGAATTCGGGACTAAAATTTTGTTTTCACTTTTTCGGCCTATCTCATCCCGTTTTGGCTAGAAATAATGCCGGGATGAGGTTTTATAATTTTTTCAATTTTTTTACTATTTTTTTCGAAATTTTCTTTCCCGGGCCGAGTATATACAGAATTCGGGACTAAAATTTTGGTTTCACCTTTTCGGCCTACCTCATCTCGTTTTGGCTAAAAATAATGTTGGGAAGAGGTTTCATAATTTTTTGAATTTTTTTACTGTTTTTTTCGAAATATTCTTTCCCGGGGCGAGTATGAACGGAATTTGGGAAAAAATTTTTTTTTTCTCTTTTTCGGCCTATCACATCCCGTTTTCGCAAAAAATAATGCCCGGATGAGGTTTTATAATTTTTTGAATTTTTTTACTATTTTTTTCGGAATTTTCTTTCCAAGGCCGAGTATGAACGGAATTCGGGACTAAAATTTTGTTTTCACTTTTTCGGCCTATCTCATCCCGTTTTGGCTAGAAATAATGCCGGGAAGAGGTTTTATAATTTTTTGAATTTTTTTACTATTTTTTTCGGAATTTTCTTGCCTGTG